>JAJPUD010000342.1:519360-529761 GCA_023553655.1 Myrmecobius fasciatus | reverse complement strand
GTGTGTGTGTGTGTGTGTGTGTGTGTGTGTGTGTGTGTGTGTGTGTGGTGGAAGGGGATTAGGTTGCTTTGGAAATTTATTATTTAAATTATTTATTATAAATTATGTTGTATGTATGTTTAAAGTGGTGAAAACTCAGGCAGAGGAGACAGAATGGGAGGGAGATTATCAATAACTTGAAAGTGGTCCTCTCATAGAACCCTCATATTCTTACATCAAATAAAAGACAATGACCTATGAATGTATCATTTGTAGAGACTACAGAGATTTGGACTTTTTAAATAAAACTATTAAAAAATTTTCATTTTATAGCTTCTTTTTTATTTTTTTGATAGGAAACTGATGATATTGAAAGCCCCAAACGTAGCATCCGAGACAGTGGCTACATAGACTGCTGGGATTCGGAGCGTAGCGATTCTCTTTCTCCTCCCCGGCATGGTCGAGATGATTCTTTTGACAGTTTGGATTCATTTGGCTCCCGTTCCCAGCAGACGCCCTCCCCAGATGTAGTCATCAGAGGAAGCAGTGATGGTGAGTTGCTGTTGCTATCCATTACATGTCTCAGGCTTAACTTGTCGGGGAGCTAGGATTTTAGCTTTCATCTTAGGGATGATCTAGCCAGGTAATTCTATAACTGGAAGATGATAAAATGTTTGAGTATAAAAAGGGAAAAAAAAGTTGTTTTAGTGATGCAAGAGATTTTGATGATCTTGCCAGAAGTTTTTTTTAACTTTGCCTCAGTTACTGTATGTGTTACATCATAGTACTGAACTATAATTTATGAAACCATGACTCTCGGGGATTCAGCAAAACAAGATGCTGAGCAGACTCATTAACTCGTAAACTTTCCCAAAGGTTTATGTACTCTGGGTATTTGTAAGGGAAATGTTTAAATGACTATCACATTAGTTATGAAAAAGGTTCAATGTCAAATGAATAGAAAATGCATTTTTAAAAATGATTATGATCATGATATAATGATATAATGAAAAATCTTGAGTGGGGTTCTTTTCAGTAATCTGTCTGATGTAGAGATCTAATAGATTGACGAGAAGTTTCAGTAGGTATTAAGACAACAATGGATAACACAGTGAATTTGTACATTCATTTTCAGAGTACATCTGATTTAGACAAAATTGATTTTAAAATCACCAGTCAAGAACATAGTCTAAATTTTTTAAATAGTGCCTTCCTGTTGCTTAATTCAGCTGTATTCCACATTCTCCATAATTCCTTTTATTAATACCTGTTCATTGTTGGGGCAATACAGAGAGATGAAGCCTTTATTTGGCATAGATTATCTGGTAGAGAAACACCTGGATTCTATTAGAATGGTCTTATATTTGTACATACTGCATGTTGTTGCTTCTGAAACTAGTAGCTATGGTTTGTGATATAAAATAGCTTTTCTATGGTCTCTTTTCTTCAAACTTCAGTGCTGGGATTCTATGATCTCTCTATACAGTGTTTCCCTCAGTGTTTAGTTCACAGTCAACTTTCTCAATGTTTCTCCCCCCCCCCAATATATTTTTATGTTCTTCCTCAAAAATATATTTTTATGTTCTTATTTTGTGTGTATATGTGTGTAGGCTGATGATAGCTTAACTTTGATTATGTGTAAAATTCTACAAGATGTTAAAAAGATCATTAGTGAACAACTAGAAAAAAGGAAGAAAGCATCAAAATGAGTTAGGTCAGAAAAACCCCAATTGCTTTTCTGATAAAGGGGCTTGGATAGGACAAATAACTGGCCAAAATGGTACGGTTACATAGGCCCAGAAGGGGAATTTATCCCCAAGATCTTCAGACTCCAATAGGATGTAAGCTCTTAGTATACTTGAAAAATTATAGATTTTCAAATAGTAAGTCTGATATTAATTGTTAATTATTTTAATGTCACCTTCAGATTTAATTAGCATGTTACTTATGCCTTTATCTTAATCACGGATCCAAATATCAAACAGTACTGGATCAAGAACAAGGTCTGGCATATTGTACAAGAGACCTTTCCAATGTTGCACCAATTCATTAATTATTATTCTTTGGGTCTTCAATCAGTTCTGAACACACCTAACCGTTTGTGTAGCATTCCATCATGTCCAACTCTTCATGACCCCATTTAAGGTTTTTTGGGCAAGATTTTAGAGTGGTTTGCCATTTCCTTTTCCAGCTCATTTTATAGATGAGTAAATAGGCAAACAGAATTAAGTGACTTGACCAGAGTCACACAGCTAGCGTCCAAGGCCAAATTTGGACTCAGGAAGAGGAGTCATCTTGATTCCAGGCTGGACACTTTTTCCACCACAACACCTAGATGTTCTTTGTATAACTTGCTTACATCTTGCCATCTTTTCTCTAAGAATAGCCTGAGATGATTCAATAAAAGCTAGGTAAATAATATGTTGTTCATATATAAAGAATTCTAGATCTATCAGTCTAGAAACTTTTATCAGAAAAGTAATTGGGGTTTTTCTGACCTAACTCATTTTTATGCTTTCTTCCTTTTTCTAGTTGTTTACTAATGATCTTTTTAACATCTTGTAGAATTTTATACATAATCGAAGTTAAGCTATTATTAGCCTAGAGTTTGCAGATTTTATTCTCTTCCCTTTTTTGAAAATAGGGTATTTTGCCCTTCTTCATTTCCACATCACCATTCACATTCTCTTTCAAAGATCACCAATGACTGGACAGTTAATAGATCTCAGCGATTTGGTGATTTGCACTCATCACAGGTAGAGTCTAACTAATTTGGAGCATGAACTCTCTTCTTACAATTTTTATTTTATCCTTTCTGTTCCAAAAATCATAATTCAAAATCATTTGAGGAGGAAAAGGTCCCTGGGATCTGAGAAGAACAGAAAGTACTTTATTGTGGAGTTGATTTGTGAAAACAGAAAAGGATTTTGTGAATTGGAGTAAAAGTGACATAGGTGACAGTAAAAATAAGAACCCAGATGCTGGGTTGGGTTAAAGTTTAGTTGGAATGAAGAATTTATGCAGGGACTGGTTTCCAGTAAGGCTGACAAGAAAGACTGGAGCCAGATTGTAAGAGGACTTTATGTATTGGGAAGAGGAGTTTTAATTTTGGACTAGACACAATGGGGAACCATTGAATAACTAAATGACCTTATTGAAGTTGTGCCTTAATAATCACAGAATCTTCAGAGTTTGAAGCACCTTCAGTAGCCATCGAGTCCAGGAATTCTTGAACTTTTTGTGTCATGAACCCCTCCTTTGGCCAGATATGACCCCCTTCTCAAAATGATGTTTTGAAATGCATAAAATAAAATACATAGGATTGCAAATGTTAAGGAAAATAAAAGTATAACATTTCCCCAGATAAGGTCACAATCCTCCTGAAATCTCTCTACATATCCCAGGGGTGTGTTTGAAGATCCCAAATTAAGAACCCTTGATCTAGTCTAACTTTATCTGGTCAAGATGTACTTCTATAGTGTTCCCTAGAAGTGGTCATCCAGCTCCTGGAGGACCTCCATGGAAAGGGAAACCTACTACTTCCTTGAGGCAATCTGTTCTACTTCTGGATAGCTTTGATTAATAAAAAGGTTTTTTTCCCCCTATGCATTAAGCCTAAATGTCTTTTTCTATGACTTGCACCAATTGTCCTAAGTTCTAGGGTTAAACAGACCGAGTGCTGTTGTGTCCCTTTTAAATCTGTTCATCTTCCCACTTTCTCATCGCACTAACATATCACCATAGAATTGTCCACTATTTCAGCTGTTATGGCTTTAGTTTCTTATGTGTCTCCATCAATTTCTTTAAACTTCTCAAAAGTTTCCTCCCTGATAGAATTGTTTCTACATTAAAATTGGTTTCCTGAGAGATTCTGATCCCTCCTGGGTCTCCCTGTAGAATTTTAGCCCATGGAATACATTCTACTCTCTGTCTCTCAATTCTTTGATATCTGTTCTCCTCCCATCTGTGGCAAATGTTAGCCTACAACTAGATTTCCTTCTTTATCACAGCTTTTAAGGTAGTATATCCCCTTTCTCTCTATATTATTTTTACTCTAGCAATTAGCTCCTTTTTAAAGCTAGAACAGAATTTTCTCTTACTAATTTATTTACATTTTGAATGAGGATGATATGTTTGGGCAGGTAAAGAAATAATCAATTGCTTTGCCTCAAGCATAAAGAGAAAGTCTTAGACTATTTGGATAATTGACTATAACTATTGTTGCTTTTGTATGCATCCATGCAGGCTTGTGGTTTATTTCTTGAACTCATTTATTGCTTCTTTCTGTCTCTGTGGTCTCTGGTATACCTTGGTTATGCTATTATTTTTGGTTTGGGCTCTTTTTCTTCACTCTTTTGTTCTTCATTATGACCTCTACTATTCCCACCCCCTTTTCTTATATTTTCTCTCATGATTTTTGTTGTTTTTGTTGGGAGTAGAAGAAGAAATGAAAGGAGTTGGGACCTGTGGGAAATGTAACTTATAACGAATTTGTGAGCACAATGATTATAACAGTCTCTACTTGCAATGAGATTATATTCTGAAGGTAAAGATAGCAAGTGTGTGTGTGTGTGCGTGTGAGAGAGAGAGAGAGACAGACAGACAGACAGACAGACAGAGACAGAGAGAGAGAGAGAGACCAAGACAGAGACAGAGAAATCAGGATAGGCGAGAAGTGATGAAAGTCTTAAGTCTGTGTGTGTGTGTGTGTGTGTGTGTGTGTGTGTGTGTGTGTGTGTGTAGTGGGATGGGAATATCTAGTCCAACTCCTTCATTTTGGATGAGAACACTTTCTGGGATAAAGTGAGTTCTTTAAAGTAGAGAGAAGGAGACAAATGCAAGAGATGTAGCAACGAAGCAACTTTGGCAACTAAATGCATAGGTGTGGTGACATAAAATAGTGAGGAATCAAGGCAAGAAGTGACAAGAGCCTGAATTAGGTTGATGGTCTTTGATTGACATAGGAGAGATCCTATGGAGAAAGAAAGGACAAGATTTACATCTTATTAGTGAACAGCCTTCCCAGGACAATTAATTTTTAAGACTATTTATCTGTCTTGAGTTGGGCTCAGAATAAGGTCACAACAAAACTGGAGGTCGGGAGGAGCTTTTTCAACACGTCAACAAGGACTTATTAAGTGACCACTACATGCCAGGCATTGTGCTAAGTGCCTGATGATACAAAGAAAGGGAAAAAACAGCCCCATGCTGTCTAGGAGCCTGCAGTCTAATGAGGGAGATGGCATGAAAACAATCATGCACAAACAAATTTACTTTTGGATAAATGGAGATAATCACCAGAACGAAGGCGCCAGCCTTAATGAGGAGTAAGGGGACTTTGTGTAGAAGGTGAGATTTCAAACCAGAGAAAGCCAGGAGATGGAGATGAGGAGGCGGACATTTCCAAGCCTGGGGACAGCAAATGAAAATGCCAGAAGTCTGCAATCGAGTATGTGTCTTGTAATGGCAAGGGAGCCATTGTCACTGTATCCAGCTGAAACTCTGTTCCCACAGGTTAGTTAGATTTGTCTGAGCTTAGTCCCTAGATATCTTTCATATAGCCCTGTCTCTGGGAGTGTGAATTTGCCAAGTGTATACAACTTATATGTAAATAAGAAATCATGTACTACTAGATTAGCCACAGCGGTGGCCAATCTAGGACTGAAACTCTCCTGAATCAATTACCCAGGACTATAGATTGCTAAAATGCAACTTCTCATTATTCTTTTTCTGATCTCGTTATTTGCCATTATAAATGACAGTAATGTGTTCTTTCTAGCATATTCACAAATTCGGCTTGTATCTGATTAAGGTGGTATTCTAAAGTAAAATTTTAGGACTGGTTAGTTGCCTCAATATTTCTATTATTTGTCATCTGAGTGTTAAGTTCAGATGAGCATCTATCCTATTGCACCCTATTTTTTAAACCTTTACAAAAAGAGAGAGAGAGGGAGAGAGAGAGAGAGGGAGAGAGAGAGAAAGAAGAGAGAGGAAGAGAGAAAGAGGGAGAGAGAGAGAGATTGTTACTTCTCTTGGTAGTCCATTCCAACAACTAATAATTTTCCAATAATAACTTGGAGAAATTCTTGTATCTAATAGGTTTCTTCATGCCATAATTTGGTTGAACTTCCTCCTTTTTTCTTCTCAGCAGAGACTTGGGAGTAGTTGATCAACTGTTCATCATCCTTTGTATGATGATGTATCAACTATTTAAAGACAACTTTAATTTTTACTTTTAGAACTATGCTGCTTTCAAGTACCAGCTCTGTAGTGATATGAAATCTTAATTGTTAATTGTCTGATGACAAATAAAAACTGTCTTTTCAAAATCTTCCACAGTTGGGCTCCATTAGATCTTTCCAAACCTTACTTCTTTCTCATGCCTTATGATAAGCCTTATTTTCCAAAGCCAAGCAGATCTCTGTATTGTGTCTTCTATATCAGAGGGTATTCCTACCTTTATTCCTTTGCTCTGACTGTTCCTACTTTCTGGACCATCCACGTTCATTGATTATAATTGCCTAAGTTTTTCCTGTTCTTTAAGGACTATGTTGAACCTTTATGTACTAATATGCACTAATCTCTCCCTTCTTAGAACTCCTGTTACGCTTGAAATCTGCTTCTTGTTTCCGTATTATTTTATTTTGCTTGTTAAATATTTTTTGTATATTCATGTCTTATGGCTCCCAATTAATGTCATTTCATCTAATTAATACCCCAAAGGCAAAAGAGTCTTATCTTTTATATTATATCCCATATAGTACTTGACACATCAATAGTGGATAATGACTAAATAAATAAAGGTGGTTGATGTTTAATTTTTGAAGTATAAGTACTGATAGAAATAGAAACAGCCTAAAAAAATCTTTATCTTGCATCATTATAATGACCATATTCTTTTCTTCATTAAAGGCATTGGATTATGGATATGATGTATTGCATATACTATCATTCCAAGTGTTGTTTGGCTTATTTAATTTTTTTTAATCTGTCAAAAGAAAATGTCCAATAGGTTAGAAAGGATTATAATTTGAAATGAATGTGGTTTTAAAGGTGACAATGAAATAAAAATATAAACATTGTGACAGTAGCAAAAATAATATCTCTCTAGTAATTTTGCTACTAACTGAAAAATATCACTGTTTGGGTGTTCAAGATTTTTTTTTTTCATTATTAAACTGGGGGTTAATCTTGGTACCCCAGAATATATCAATTTCTATTGATACTTTATAATAAGCCATTGAGAAATGTCAAGAAAAAACCTGTTCTCTCACAGCCTTGAACAAATCTCTTTAATGACATAAAACTTGCCATTTCAAAAAAAAAAAAAAAAAGTGGCTTATTTAAGCTACTCCCCCTAATGATTATCAACACTTTTCCTCTCTTACCTAGGCAGAGGAAGTGACTCAGAATCTGACTTGCCTCATCGAAAGCTTCCAGATGTAAAGAAGGATGACATGTCAGCAAGGAGGACTTCTCATGGTGAGCCGAAATCAGCAGTGCCTTTTAACCAGTACCTCCCCAACAAGAGTAACCAGACAGCTTATGTACCTGCACCTCTGAGAAGGAAAAAAGCAGAGAGGGAGGAGTACCGAAAGAGCTGGAGTACTGCAACCTCACCCCTAGGGGGGGAGAGAACTTTCAGGTAAGCCCAGCCTTTCCCCTTTCCCTTTTCCTTTCTCTTTCCCTTTCCCTTTTTCTTTTCCCTTTCCCTCTCTCTTTCCATTTCCCTGACTTTTCTTTTCTTTTTTTTTCTTTCCCCTCCACCTCTTCCCCCCCCCCCCAGTTCAGTAAAGTGCTGTTACTGAATATATTTCAATTAATGTCAATTTTAGCCTGGTCACAGGCTAACCAAAGTCATTTGCCTTGTTGACACAGACATTGAAGACACAGGTTTCCATTATAGCCATCAAAGTCTCCTAGTTATAAACCCTTGTCTAGCATCTTGCAAAGAAACTGCCTTTATGGAGAGTCTGGTTAAATGCAGTGAGGCTGTTCTATGTAGTGGGGAGTTAAGGGGAAGTTTGGGAGATCTTTCTTGAGAGTTAAACATGGGGGAAATAATAGTCAACCATCAGGAACTTTGGCTCTCCCAATGTGGAGGAATTATCTTAAGCAATTTGTTCTTTAAACTTACTTTTCATAATTGTGTTTACTACACCTTTACCTTTGTGTAACACTTTATACTTTGAAAAGCTCTTTAACCTACCTTATCGCATCCGATGATCATAGCACACAATGAAAAAGTTAAAACAGTTATTTTTATTTTCCTTTTACGTTAGAGGCAATTGAGTCTTTTAGAGGTGATATGATTGCTTTTTACTAGCTGTGTGATTCAGAGCCAGATCACTTAGCCCCTTCCTCCTCCTGATTCCCTCATTGCAGTGCTCTTTTTAGGATAAACTGTACAAAACCTTTTCAGATAACTGTGGTTATTGAATGCTGTCTATCTAATTGTTGGGTTTACTATTATATAAACTTTGAAATGGAAATGATCTTACTAAATAATAAAGGTAATACATTTTGTGTGGTAGTGGAAAGCATTTGGAATGGTATTTGAAAGTTCCAGGAATGATTATGTATTATATTAACTGTTAAGAAATGATTCAATTTGATATTTGTCTGGATTTTTTCCATTAAATTATTAGGTTAACTATGTATCCTATCTTTATTTTTGATGAATTATGACTTCTCATTTTTACAAACTAAGATTAATTTTATAACAACTAAAAAAAGATCTCATATTTGGTCTCAACTCAACCCTCAATGTGGCATTTCCAGTTTGGTAAACTGTATTGTACAACTCAATAGCTACCCAGAAACCATAAAGGAGGAAGAACAAAATGAAGTGGGGGCTAATGGTGAAGAGGTGCAGGCTCCCTCATCGGATCCTAGTGGAAAGCCTTCAGACACGGGGTTAGGACAGAGTGAGCAGAATGGTAAGGAACAGTCTCTTCCAGAGAGTGCAAAAGAAACAGTGGCTCAGAAAGCCACAGAGAAAGATCTTGAAGAGATGAGAAAGCGCAGGAGTCTGGAGCAAGCTGGCATCAAGATCTTGCCAGCCTCACGGCGTTTTGCCAGGTTAGCTCTGTGACTGCCGGAGAGTCATGCATGGCTTGTGATTTGAAATGGGTTGACTATAGATGGTGTCCCTTCTTTGATTTCTTTCTTCATGACTTTCCCCTCCATCCCTGCTTCCCCTGGCTGAACTGGTGGAAAAGTGTCAGCTGTTTCTCCACTTATCGGTGGAGTATTTTAGTTAAAAAGGAGTGACCCCTTGAGTGGGCTTGATAAAGGGTGATTATTGCTCAGTGCAATGATGGCAACTGAATTTCATCATTCCAAACCACCATGCCATGGTTTCTCTTGACTTGCGTCAGTGCATTTTGTTGTTATTACTGTTTTGTCCATTTTTCCACCAGTTTTAAATGGCTCGTATCCAAACATCATTAGGAAATGGTCAGTGTTACCATTCAGTGGGGGAGATTTTATGAAGGATGGCTAGTCCTTCTTTACTAATAGCCCCTTGCTTTCTGCATCTCAAATAGCTAGTAAATAACTTTGTTATGGAAGCAGCTCCTAGGAACACAGCACGCTAATTGTCAGCAGTTTGTTTTTATTTTTTTTTTTTAGCCAGGGATAAATGAGGTTAAAGATTTGAGTAGTAAGTTGAAAGTCTGTCATTAGTATCCAGTTATGACTGTCTCCTATTACCTAAGAGAGAACCTTGAACAAACAAAATCAGAATAATAATAATATTCACAAATCAATTTCTTATTCTGAAACAATGATCAGTTGATTTTTTTAAATTTAATAGCCAGGAAACAAAATAGTCTCATACAATGACCTAAATATTTTCTATTTTTCTATGCATGGCACACTTAATATGTATAATTATCTTTGATTCACGCCAGTCCTGAGTAGAATATGTTGACTGTAATCTTAGAGTCTTGTTTCAAGAAAAATAAATGTCCTCCTTTCTGTGGGAGCCAACAGATAAACATATATATTACAAATGTAAATGAAAACTAAAACAAAACGTGTTTAAATATATATACATCATTTATACTTAATGTCAGATACCATGTGTACTAAAGAAAAAGAAAGGACAGATACAAAGTAACAAAAAAATCATTCATAATGTTTATGTTAATATATGCCATGCTGTATGTAACATGCATTACACATATCTGTTATACGTACATGTATTGTGACATGGGTCATAAATATATGTGTGTATATACACATACACATCTACAGAGTCATATTACCCTATTCTAAGTTCCTAGTTCAATTGTCCACTGATTCCCAAACCACAGCTCCGAGTTATTGACTGACTTCTAAGCTCTTTTGCTCCTCAGTTTTCCTACATACATATATTATATTATATTATATTATATTATATTATATTATATTATATTA
>JAJPUD010000342.1:490774-519144 GCA_023553655.1 Myrmecobius fasciatus | reverse complement strand
ATATCATATCATATCATATCATATCATATCATATCATATCATATCATATCATATCGTATATCATGTGCAGGTGAATGTTTTGTCCCACAATAGAATGTGGAAGCCCTTTGAGGTGAGGAACAGGTTTGATTTAGATTTTATATCCCTGGCCCAGTGCCCTGAACATAGATTCTTAATGAATATTTCTCCAATTAAATAAACTCTGATAGAGGAGATTTTAGGTTCTACAGATACTATAATTATGTAAGTATGAATTCGTTAATAACCATGATTTTGAACTCTGAAATTTTCCTCATAAAAATATAGGAATATAATATTCCTATCTACACCTTGTGTATATTATCTCTCTTAAGTCTTTTCTTGGTCCTCACCCTATACTTGAGTCACTCCCCCTTCCCCATTATGACAGTCCTTGCACCTTGCTCTGAAATCTACTCTTCAGGGTCAACCTATAGTTGACCAGTTCACCTAGAGAGTATTGTTCATAGTCCAATCTTCTTGACCCATTATCTTTTTGTCACTTATGCCCTGCTGACACTTAACTGTGGATACCTTCCTCATCTGCTTTCTGGGTGCCTTCTCTGGTGCAGCTGAACCCTCTTGGAAGACAACTGTTCACAAAGACCACTCATCCCTATCTGGCAATGTTCTTTTGTTCATTTTGTTCTTCCATGATTGACTTTCATACTCCTGAAAGCAGCTGTTTCAGGCTGTCTTCTCAAATGCCCTATTATTCCTTCATCTTTTTTTTTTTTTTTTTTTTTTTAGTCTCTACACTTAAAATCTTTCTCTAAGTCATCCTCTTTTTATTCTTATTATTCGATTCTCTGTAAAGATGTTTTGTCTCAATAAGATGTATCAATCAACTGGTGCACTTATGGATCCCTTCCCTTCCTGTATTCCTTGGCAGTTCATCTAATTAACTCTCATATTCAATCTCTCCTTCCTGATGCCTTTTTTTCTACATATAAATATGACTGTTGATCCTATCCATAAAAATCCTTAGCTCAATTGTACTTCTTCCTTAAACTACTGTCCTTTATCTTTCTTCCTTTTTCTTATTGTCAGCCTCCTAAAAATAGATTTGTTGCTTTGACTTCCTCAGTACTTTTAATGCAGCTTTTGACCCCGCTACCATCCTCTCAAAGATTACTCACTATCTCTTAACCAATCTCTCTTATGGTTTTGTTCTCATCCTTTGATCTGACATCATCGGCCTATTCCTTCTTACTAGATATTCTCTGTTCCCTTATTTTTTGTGACACTACTTTCCATGGTTGTGCCCTGTGAATCAATATCATTCTCTTTTCTTCTTAATGTCCCCTTTCCCATCCCTCACTCTATGCTAGGCCTTTTTCTTTTCTTCTTCTATAACAGAGATTCTTATTCTGGGGTCCATGAACTTTTGTAATTTTTAAATTTTTAATTTAAATTTTGATAACTGTTTCAACATAATACATTTTCTTTGTAATGATGTGTATTTTACTGTAAATTTTTAAAGGCATTATTTTAAGAAGGAGTCCTTTTGGCTTAAACAGATTACCCCCAAAAAGAATCTGTCACACATATATACACACAAAGGATTTAAGACCCTGTCCTATACTCTCCACGATCCCCTCAGTTTCCCATGAGTTAAAGTATCATTTCTATATATGTTACTCCCAAATCTAGATAACGGCTCCCTTTTTTCCAACTTACTTCAGACCTGAAATGTCAATCACCTGCTGATTGGTTTCCATTTGCATGTCCCACATGCACCTCAAATTCAATATGGCTCAAACAGAACCGATTATCTTTATCTAAAAATATAATAAATTTTCCTCCAAATGTTCTATTTCCTTTGAGGATTCTATCATCTTCATAGTGATCCAGATTGATGTCCTTGGACCCATCTTGGAACTTTTCCTGTCAATTTTACCTGTGCAGTGGATCATGCTTTTCTCCTCTTCTTCCCATTCATACTGAGAAATTCAGCTAGTTCAGGGTACTCACCAGCTTTTGTCCAAAAAATTGTGCAATTTCCCCCCCAATTTTCCCAATTGCTTTGCTACTTCTATTTTCTCTTTCCCAATCCATCTACCACATGGCCACCAAAATAAACTTCCTAAGGCTCCAAACTGATTCTGTTACTCCCTTGCTCAAAAAATCTTCAGTGGCTTCCATTTTCTTGCCTTTATTCCACCATCTTCATTCCACCTGGCTTCCTTTTTTCTTTATAATAATACAGAAATACCATTTCTTGACCCATAAGTCCTTTCATAATCTGTTTTTACTTACCTTTCCTAGATTTATTTCATATTATTCTCCTTCACAATCTCAACATTTCACTCAGCTGAACTATTAACTCTTCCCTGAACTCAATTTGCTCTTCCCTATTTCCATGCATTCCCATAGGCTGCCTCCCATCCCTCCTCTTCTCTCTCTTTCCATCTCCTTGTGACCTTCCAGGGCCACCTCCTTTGTGAAGCCTTCTTATCCAATCTGTGTATTTCCTCTCTTCTCAAGTTACCTGGTCTTCACTTCTCTGTGTATTTATTATATCCCCCAGTAGAACTGCAGCTCCTTGTGGGCAAGGACTTTTGTGTTTTATTGGACTATGCCCACCATGTTGAATTCCAAGATGGCTGAACAATCATCATGTGGCAGGAGTCTACAAACTATCATGGCATATGGCATTTCAATAACTATTCCACATTCGTTTTTGCCACACTTTAAAGTAAAAACAAACATCATTGCTTGTTGAATTTAATCTGCACGCGCACTGTGAAGAACACCCTTAGTCAGTGTTTGTTGGAAAAATAAATAGCCTTTGATGAATTATAGTCCATAGCAGACACATCTTCATTGTCATGGTTGACTGAAAAGTATAGAAAAATAAGAACCTGCTCTTCTTGTTGTTAGTCATTAAAAAGCCTTAGATTTGCTAGAACAAAATTCTGTCTGTTCCCAACAAGGGCTCTACCTTGCACGAGGCACAATTTTGTGCTTTGCCCAGGTTTCCCCAGGTGATTGATGGCAAAGCCAAAATTCAAACCTGTCTCCTCTGGTTCCAAATCCAATGCCCATTTTACAGCAGCACAAGGCTTTCTTCTCTTGTTATCACTTCATGTGGCTTTCCATTTTCCTTTGCATTTTTGCCCATTTTGTGATACATTAATATCCTATCATGCTAATAAATAGCAATTTATTTCAGCATGTGTAGGATTCAGTTACAAAAAAAATGAATATTACAAAGCAGGAAGGACTACTGGAATCTAAAACTAGAACACTTGAACATGAACATATAAGCAGTATATTGCATTGGGGAAAAGAGGGCTGGACTCGCATCTCACCTCACTCACACCCTTGCTATATAACTTTTTTCACTTTTCAGAATTTCAGTTTCTACATGAATTATTTGCATTATTCCCAACCTAGGGTCACTGTGAGAAAAACTGCAAACCTGAAAGCCCTCTATGAATGTCATTTGCCCTTATTCTTACCATTTCCCCATTTGATGTTTTTGAATTTTGAATTTCAAGTTTTACTTTTGAATTTCTGTTTCATGAGTGAAAGTAGCATCATGATCTGTTCTAGAATGGCCTTTCATTCTACTTTTCCCAGTGGCCTCCCACCCTACATAAAGGAGATCACTCCCCTCTTCTGTCCCTCTGTCTGTCCTCTATTTCTAGTCTTGTGTCCCGAGTATTGCTAGAGTGATCACATTAGAGATTCCTACTGTCTTCCTCAGCTGAACCTGTATGTCCTCACAGTATTCCTTCCTTTCCCCTTCTACTATCATACTCCCTTTTTCTTAGCATCAGATGGCTTTGCTTCCTCCTTTACCAAGAAGAGTGGGATCTCTTAAGAAGAGCTGGTCCTTCTCTTTCACAAGATAATCCTTCTGCTTCCCTCCAAGACTTCACTCACCTTTTCTCATCTTTTGGTTCCTTCCCTTTATCTGTGGACATGCTTAACCCTCTCCCAGTCTTTAAAATAAACCCTTCACAATAGGCTGTTGTCCTATATAACTTCTCCCATTTACAGAAAAAGTTCTAGGGGGAAAAAAAAAGGTACATTCACTGTCTCCATTTCCTAAGATACACACATATCCCACTGATTTCTCAACTCTTTGCAACATGGTTATGGACTCTAAATTTAACTGAAACTTCTCTCTTTGTGGTTATTAATGATTTTTTGATTATGAAATCCTATTGTCTCTTCTCAGTTTTTATCATCTCTCAACTCTGAGAAGTTTTTGACCTTGAAGGCTGTCCCTCCCCTACTTCCTTCTGGATAATTTCCCTTCCCCATCCCCCTTGGTTTCAATAATATTGCTCTGATCCTCACTCTGCTCCTAATTATTTGACTGCTATTTTCGGTATCCTTTGCCATGTCTTTTACCCAGTCTACATCGGTACTACTTCTGTTCAGGACCATAGTTTCTTCTGTCTTTTCATGCCCTCATTGTTGTCATTAGATCTCATGGGCTTAATTATCATTGATAAACAGATAAGTAAGATTTATACAGTCAGCCTTAGTCTCTTTCTTGAACTCACCAGTTACCTTTTGAACCTCTTTCTTTCCCTGGATTTTAAGCTCAATATGCCCAAGATGGAAACTTGTTATTGCCTTTCTCCTCCAACCTGCCTCTCATCAAAACATTTCTGCTTAGGGTGCCATCATCCTTCTTTCATTAAAGTAATTTTATATCCTCAAGGACATCTTTTATTGATTCTTTTCTCTCATCTATTCCTCTTTGCACGGGCTTACTGATTGAGTTATCTTGATTCTACTTTCAAAATATCCCTCCTTTCTACTTATACCATCCAACACCCCAATTTAGTCCTCGATAACCTTTTGCCTTCAGTTTAGCTTATGGTCTCCTTGTTTTGAATCTCACTCTGCAATTTTTCCTCTTTATGGATTATTTACTCTAATGATATTCTGAAAGTAAAATCTGATCATATCCCTCCCCTGCTCAAATACATTGATTGGCTCCTTTTTGTCTCAAGTGTAAAACTCTTCAGGAGGGTAAACTCTTCAGAAAATGGTTCACACAGCTTCCTTTCCTATAGAATGCACACTATGTTGTTATTGTTGTTTGTCCTTCATCTTTATTCTCAAAGGGGGCCATGACATCAGGAAGGTAATGCTATGACAAGCAAGGGAATTGTGCAGTCACTAGCCAAATCCACCACTTAAATACTTTGTAATCTTGACAGTCTATTCCCCAAAACATGTGTCAGCCGCACTAAACTCTGCCTCTGAGAATCTCTACCTTTTGTAAAGGCTTCTGTCAAGTATTTCTTCTGTTCCCCTCCTCCTTGGAAGTTTTTCCTGATACATTGAGTTGTTAGTATTTTCACCCCCAATAAATTACATTACATTTAATTCTCTATATTTGGGTTGTATCCTGTCAGTAAATTTTAAGCTTCTTGAGGCTGAAAACTGCCCTGCTTTTGCCTTTGTATCCCGCCAGTTCTTTGTATGTTAGTAAGTAATTAAAATGTTTGTTGAGCTGGATTCAGTAAATTATCCATTGGATTTAAGAAATTTCCTCTTGCCCTTTGTACAAGTCTGAAATTCTAGATAGGAGTCAGGCTACTTGGTACATAAGTCATATAGGAGGGGGGAGCCCAACCTTTTTGATACTTAGAATTTTTAAAGTGCTTTTTAGCTTTGAAAGTACTATATTACCTATGTCTTATTTCATTTTCTGAATAACCCAGTGGGCACAGGGAAAAGGCAGAAAATAAAGGTAGTCTTTATCCCCATTTTCACATGACATTAGAAATTCAGGAATTCTCTACCATCTTTATATGTGTATTTTAGAAATGTTTTCCTACCAAGGTTTGCTTTTATAACTGTACAGAAGTTAATTTATTAGTATTTATTTTCTTTAAAAGATAAGCTACTTTCTAATTTCCTTTTTTAGTTATGATTGATTTACTTTGGTTAGTTTTTTAAAATAAAGGGCATTACTAATGGAGCCAAGAACTTAGATTTTAAGAGGATAAAAGTAGATCCAGGATTCACTTCCTCCAAATTAAAATGCCATGGAGATTTGAGTTCAGTTGCATAGTGTTTCCCATTGGAGAAGTAAACTTTTTTTTTTAAACAATTGAATTATAGGTTTCATGTGATTGCACTTCTTTTCTAATTGTTTTCATATGTTTCAGCACTCGATATTTTTTGCTAGTCTGTGAATCTTCTCAACCACATAGTAATTAATTACAGAAAAAACTCTCCAAGGAACAATAGACATTTAAGGATTCTGTAGAGGAAAAGCAGATGTAGCTAAATGCCAGACACATATTCCTCTAAGTCCTCCCCTTGCCAGATGCCTTTTTCATTGACTATGATCACACTGATGTAGGGAGAGCAATCAGATATAGAATCTTTTCCTATGATTCCTGATTTCATTGCCTTTGTTTGGAAGTAGGAAGATGGTGACAATCTCTGTGCTGTCCCTGCCATTCACGTGTGACATGGAAGATTTCACAGCGGCCTCTTTTTTTACGTGAGGTCCCCTGAGTGTCTGATTTTAGCTTCTTGGTTAAACTACCTGGAGACAGAGAATGTCAGCTTTCATTTTTATCACCTTACCCATAGCATAGTATAGTAGCAGCTTAATCAAAGTTTGTTGAATTCAGTATATATCATCAAGTGAAAGGGACCAGGGGAAATGAGAAGTCTCTCTTAGTTCCATTGAACTCTTCAGGTATATCAGTCAAGGTCAGGAGCTTCAAAGAACAAAGTCAAAGTCTCCCATTAAGATGATCGATTTGTAGAATTTATTTTCTACTATCCATACCATTCAGACATGTTCATTCATACAAGAAGGGCACAAGATTTAATATCTCCTCACTACAATTCTGAGAACCCATCTTGGCCTGGTTTGGTGAAATGAAGTTTACATGGACATAGACATACAATATACATATACATATAGTGTAATACATATATAATACATGTACACACATGTATGCATACACATAATAATATAAATATGTGTCTGCATTGTATGTGTGCATTATATGAATATGTGTATATTATATATGGATATGTAATATATTTATATGTATTAAATATATATGCATATGTATATGTATTTTATATATAAAATTAAGTCCTCGAGCCATCTTGGTCTGGGTAATCAACTAGTTCCAGATGCTCTACAACTCTTAGATGGGACTGTTTAGTCTTAGACAAAAGCTGGTGTATATTCCCATTCCCATATCCCCAGCCTTCTTTCATTGCCCTAATTCTATATAGTTATCTATACATAATTCCAATCTGAATTCCTGTCCAGTCAAGGTTCTTGGATTTTAATCAGCCACTCTAAGTTAGGATTATCTAACTGATCTGAATCTTTCAACTTTGACCATCTTTGAGTTGGATAAGACCCAACTAAAGATTTATGGATAGATAAGGGCAACAATTGCACAGGATGTGAAGTCATATATGAAGGGGTGTGACCTGTACAAGCTCCTACATCGATGAGATCATGGATATTTCTGAGTTTCCCTGAACATTTGACATGAATACCGGGGCAACAGAGTGACATTGCTTTAGGTTATCCATCTTCTTACCAACATGAAGCTGTCTTTGATTTGATATCATGATTTTATCTTTGAAAATTGGCCTTATGAATTGGCAATGGTAGCTTTTCATATGTTTGTATGTTGAAGTAAGCTAAATTATCACAGATGTATTTGAAGCTCATATTTGAGTCATTGGACAAAGCTCCAATGTCAAAGAATTTTTTACCCATTGTTGACCATCAGGTTTTATTTAATAACTGCTCATGTAATTAGGCATTGCCCTCATACTATCCCTAGCATCTCGACTTTTTCCAATATGCAACCATTTAAAGTGACACCCCCCCAAAGAAAACCAAACAAAAAAAGCAAACACATACCCCTTTCTCTACTTTGTAGACTATATACTTTAAAAGGAAATTAACTGCTTTCCCTTTGCTCTCCAAGTTCTACCTAACAATCCTGGTTTTATAATCTAAACCATCTTTTCATGTTGTGGACTCTTTCTGATTTATTCTCTGCCCCTGAACATCACCCAAATTGTTTTTACTTGATCTTCTAGAACTCTTGCAACTCTTTGAAACCAGCAATACCTATCACCCAATTGGAAAAGAAAATCAACATTGTACTTTTTCATTGAAAATAACTTTTTTTTTGCCCTTTTTTCTATGAAACATTAGCTCTCTGAGGGCAAACAAGTTATTTTGAAGTAGTTCCCCAAAACAGTTGTAAAAATTGGGAATACAATGAGTGGTTGATTCAAGTGTTTTAGTTTCTTTTCCCCCTTTTTTTAGTCATCTTTCTGGTTTGTTTTTTTTAATCCCCTCTTTCCATTGTATGTTGGAATGGCATGTTGTGCCATGTAGAAAAACCTGCTTCATTTTTATGTGGATCTTTTTTTTTTTTCCTTTCAAAACTGATGGGCCAGTCTTATGAATAGTTACCTAGATAGTCTGATTTAAACAGAATGGAAAAGAATTCTACCATCAGTCTTTATAGTTCCATTTTTTAGTTTACTATTTTTGGTTTTCTTTCAAAAGGGAAATATCTTGAAGGGAGAAGCATGGCGTTATACCCCAAAGGACCAGATAATAATTGATCAGGGATCTGTTTGCTAATGGAAAACTTAAAGCAAAGTGGGGCATTAGATATTTGCTGGAGGATGTGGAGGTGCCACAGAATAGATATTATATACTATAAACAGTTTCACAAAAGACACAATAAACACTAAAACTAACTTCAACCACATTTTGAGTGTGCCACCAGAATGAAGTTTCATTGATTATCATCTATCTATCACCAAATTAGCCTCTTTGTTCTAGCATCCTACAATGATTTATTGATTCAATAGATAACCAGCCCCTGAGCCAAAAGGAGACTTGGTTTAAAAATGGTTAATCCAGAAATGAGAACCCTCATGACTAGACCATAGTTTTCAGAGTCAGGAAAATCCAGGCTCAAATCCATTCTTTGACACAAATTTGTGTGTTCCTGTGTCAACCACTTGAAACCTTTGGGAAACTCCTTAAGTTGTAAATGACAAAAGACTTGTTCATCAGAATAAATGAGTAGAATTTCCTCACTGGAGTTCCTCATAGCATAGAAATCACAGGACATAAGAAAAACTAGGAATGTCATTTAATTAGCAAGAGGACTGTTTGACTGTTTTTCTGTTTAATGGAAAAAAGACAATCCCAAATTCGGAGCCATTTAGAACACTGGAAGACTATGATCAATATTAGCCAGGTGTTAGGATGCAGATGAGCTGACTTTGTGACTAGTGGCTGGCTTATGTTATGATGCAGATGAGCTGAACTTGTGACCAGTGATTGGCTTAAAAAAAAAACAAAAGACATAGAACTTCAGAAGCCATGCTTTCTGCTCTCCCATCCCTGATTAAAATAACACAGAGTTCTTGTCTGAACTAAGAGCGTTGGGAATGTTTTTAACTAACAGCAGTCTTGAGGGGGAGGTGTTGCCTTTCTGAGCACATGTGGGGTTCCATTTAATTTTGCTCTGTTAGTCAAAAGCAAATAAGTGAAGAGAAAGAAACCGTTCCCGACATTATCCTTCGAAAGGAGAACCCTTTTCTGAAATGTCAACCTGGTCATGAATCGGAGCCAGAAAATGGCATTGAATGCAGACTTCCCGATCTAGAGAAGGATGACTTTGCTGCTCGAAGAGCAAGAATGAATCAGCCTAAAGCAACAGTCCCATTTAATCAGCTGTTGTTTGGACCTTATATAAAAAAAGAGAATGATGGTGTGAAACAGACCTTAAAAGGAGCATCACCGAAGAAAAATCCAGGATCCTCCAGGTGTGCGTTCTTACATGTACCTTCTTCTATGAAAATATCTGTACAAAGATATTATTATTATTAATCTCAAGGGGCTTTTGCTCCTGTTCACATTTTTTCCATTTGTTTCAAATATCCTAAGAGAATCTAAACCCATGAAGCTATTAGAGAAGAGAAGCCAATAGAATGTTTTGTTCACTCAGAGGCATAATTCTATACTACCAATTACCTTTTAATGTTATGAGAGGAGCTTAGATCCATCTAGAACAGGGTTGGAAATACCACATTACCTGTCTCCCAAAAGAGGAATCCCATCATTATAAGATAAAAGACATCAGCAAACTTGTCTGGATGCAGGTGCATAAGCATAAGCGTATCCAGGACCCCTCTGGTGCACTTCTACAACCCCAGCTCTGCTGCTTTGGTTGTTTTCCAGGGCATCATCCCACCAGCTTTATAGCTGGAAGTGCAAGGGCCATGGTTACAATTCATGGAGGATCCTCTTTGCTCTTCTTAATTTCTTTCAGCTGTTTGTGGGGAAAGATGTGGAGCTTATTTTAAATTACCAGGCCATAGGCATTTTCTGGACTGCTTATTTCCTGATGAAATAATTTTCTTTAAAATGCAAACTGACATTATAAATTAAATTCCTTTTTCAAGTTTTTCTTCCATGCCGTTTTCCCAAAATAGAGAAAGAAGTCTTGGGATATAGGAGAATCTAATAAAGGATAGACAGTTTGTTCTTTGGAACTTTTAATTGGACCTGAATACACCAACTGGAATTTTTAAGAAACAAATAAAGACAATAGAACAGAATTCAGTGCTTAGTGAACCTGGCCATCCCATTATGGGCAGGATTTATGGTTTATTTGTTGTGTTCTGTCATGAAGCATTCCTAACCCTTTGAGAAAATCATTGTTGACAATGATACAAAACTCATTTTACATTCAAGGAATCAGTCAGTTCTTAGTCATCTTGAGAAAAGGGCCAGCATATTGAATTAGGAAAAAAGAGAGTTTTCTGTTTTCTTCCCCCTCTCTCCACATAGTTTCCATTCCATGCCATATATTTATAACTTTTATGGTCTATTAACTATCACAATCAATCTGCATTTCTAAAAAACAACAAAGAAGGGGGAGAGGTTTGGGAACGGAGAAAAGGCTGTTTGTTATTCTGTGTCATGTTTTCCTTCTTTCACCCCGGTGAAGATTAATAAAAGTGATAATGTTTTCTTGGACCAGACAATCAAGTTAGTAGTTCCAAATCATCTTGAATATATACATATGTTTAGGCATTATGTGTATGTGTGGGTACATACATATGTGTGTATATACACACATGTAGAGAGACATGCATTTTTTGAGCTTTTCTTTTTTAAGAAAATAGTAAATCTTTTCAGGCATATTTTACTGGTACTTTACTTGTCATAGGACTAGAATATGTGCATTTATGTGTGTGTGTGTGTGTGTGACTTAAGTGCAGACTGTAGCTATTATTAGTATTAACTAGATTATGTCTAATTTAGGAATAACAGTTTAAAATTTATAATTGCTATCAATTTTATATTCAAGCCAGCTTACATTAATTAACATGTAAATTAATACCTCCCGAAGCCCAATTAATGGAAAAATTCTATTCTACTTGTTCTCCTCGAAATTTAACTTTGGCTAACTTGGCTAATCTACCAAAGATATAATTTTGTACATGAGATAACAATGCTCCCCTTTTCTTTTTAGACACATTTACTATTAGCGATAGATAAAATGTACTTTCTGGCAATGGTAGACTTAGGTGAAATACTTATCATGTGAATAATGTCCTAGTTATCTCAAAACTAATCCTCGAATTTGGATCATGTGGAGCTTGTAACAAACATTTTACTGGTGTTATAAAAGACATTCCAGAGCTCTAAGGGATTCAATCAGAAAACTTGAATTCATTAAAGTAACTTGAATAGTGTGGGAATTGGACATCATTAATGTCAAACAAACCTCATTACCATTCTTAATAGTCTTTCAGTGAGTTCAGGCTTATTTGCCTAAGCTAAGTCAGAACCTATCTCCTTGTAGAGAAGCATTAGAAGGGTAGCATAAAGGAAAGAAATCTCAGCTTCAGTGGATCCCATATTTTAGAGAAAGAGGGAAGCGTTTTTTCTCTCATTTCACTCTGTGCTTACTTTCTGACTTTCTGTGACTGACATTTCTTGCTCCATTTCTCACGAACAATTTTCCTGGGGATATGGGGATCATGTTAACTTGGCAGAAATCTGGTGCAAAGGGAAGAAGTGAAGAAAATTGTGGTTCACAAAGAAAACCTGCAGCAGCTTCCAGAGGATGCATGTGAAACAGAAGAACCCAGGAAAGCTCCTGACATCCATAAGGATGACCTGGCTAAACGGAAGATACAGAGTAGTAACCTCTCCTCACATAGGGAGGCTATAAGTTTTGTGAAGATTTCGAGCATAACAGAAGCAGACTTGGAAACATGGGATAGATTAAAAGTGTCAGGAAAAACAAGGTGTGTTACATTTCCCTCTGCAACTCCCTTTTGGTGATAATTATTTAATTTTGAGGGAAAAAAACAGGGAAAGGCTTAAACTTGTGTTACATGTTTAGTAACCTGAAAAATTCAAGTATAAGGCAAATTTAAAGCAAAACAATATGTTCTCAGTAATTTGAAGTATAGTAAAGCATATAGGCTACATACATGCTCCAAATCCTATCTGGCAATACTTTATTCTCCATCAGTGGTCATTGTTCTTGTTGCCTTATTAGGAGTTTTGTTCTAATCATTCTGTTGTTTCACTTTACTCAAGTTGTTTAGAATATGTCTTTTGATACTAAATGTCAATCTTGTATAAATATAGATAGCTGTCTATATAAATAGATAACTATATAACTATATAGATGATTCCATAACTATATAAATACTTTTTATATAAAACTGTAACTATAAGTATATATACATATACACATATATGTATATAACTTTGAATAACTATAGATAGCTGTTACCACTGAAAAGATATGAAAAACAGTAAATACTTGAATAATTAGGAAGAAGTATTTTCCTTAAGATATAAAAAAATATATTTCATTGCAATGATTTTTTTTAATCTTAAGGTTTTGTTCCTATTTCTAAACTTTCCTTTGAAACCTTTGGAATTTTATTTCCAAATTTAATTAGTGATGAAGAACCAGAGCACAACTGTACCCCAAGCCCCTCACCTGAAATCCAAGCAGAAACTGCCATTCGTGATGACTTTGCAAGCCGCAAAGCCAGGGCCTACCAAAAAACTTCAAGCCCCAAGCAAAAGTTTGTGCACTTTGGACCAGTGACAGAGATAGATCAGCAGAAATGGAGGAAACTTAGTATTGGCAAGGTTGACCCCAAAGAGGAAATGGATGAGATTCATAGAGATGATAAGATGCATGTTTGTCGTGTGGCCCCCGATTCTGCGGCTCCTCGAACCTTAGAGGATGACAGATTGCCTCACCTACAAAATGATTCCAGGTATTCTGGACTGTGCATGTGAAGTAGGATTGGAAATCTCATCTAACAGAACATTAACTTTGTAGGGAGTAGAGGAATCCAATTTTTTAAAATTGGCAGATTATGGAATATTACAAAAGAAAAGTTACAATGTCATACCCAATGGGAGTGTTTGTAAAAGTTTCAGTTTCAATATCACATCTTGATATCTTAATCAATAAAATCACCAGTTTCACTAAGCATTTCTTTTGGCCAAAAATTTTGACAAGAGTTCTTTATTTTTTTTCTTTGGAGCCCTGATCTTGGTTTTATTCATTGAACTTTTTTACATAATTTTGTTTTATTTTATTTTTTCCTTTTGGAGGACTGATGATGAAATAGAATAACTAGTCTTCCCCCATTGGTAAAACCTCTTAGAGGAAAAATGTGGATATAAGTGATATAAATCCATAAAATATGGATATCAGTGATACAAGTTAAAATTCTGGCCCTCCAAATCCCTACCCCACATCCAAAAAGAAAAAAAAAAGTTCATTTTATTGCCTCATATTAGAAAACAGATAGATCTCTAGTAGAGGTGGGAATCTTCTTAGAAGCATCTTGTGGCTTACAGCCTTAGTTCAATGATATCTGCATGAATGGTCATTGTTTTGACAGCAACCTGATATAGGATGACATAGTTTGCCACAGGTCTTGGGATCTCATCTCTTGTAAGCCTACTAGGAAGGATGTCAATTATGCTTTCCCTGGACTTTTTCTGAAGAAAAGGACTATTATGGATATAAATAGTGGAAACTCCAGATAACCCCAAAAATCCACCAAACCATAGGAACAGAATCAAAGTGTTCATTGACTTCAAGAGGACTTCTTTTGCACTTGAATTCATGGGGTAAAGGCAGGAGTAGATTGGAAATTCTACAGGTTTTCACACTCTCCCTCCAACAAAAAAAATTTTCCTTCCAAGTCTAGTAGCATACACGTGGCTGGGTTTATTTATTTATTTTTTGAAGTTTAAGGGTCCCCCCTGGTAGTAAGGCTGTGGAGATCACAGAGACCTATTCAGCCTATTCAGATTCCCATTATTTAATATGACATCTGTGTTTTATTTGTGTGTCATACCTAAGTCCCCCGCTAACATTTATATACTCACAGCTAAACTTATTCTTCATGTCATCACTACTAGAAACAGTCAGCATTTCTAGGAAGTTTCTTGGTACTGATCAGTCAGAAATGAGAAAACGCTCCATTTCCATTTGTTAATCAGCTCCCTTCAGCCTTCCTGCTGCTCCCACGTTTTCCAACTCTTCCCCCCTCCTTTCTTCCTTTGCACCCTCAATACTTTGCTGCCAGCCAACCAGCAGATTCCAGCTTAGATGAATATTGCAAAGAGAGCCCTGCATCTGCAGCCGTGGGTGAGGTTCAGGAGCAGAAGGACTGCCTGGGAAGCAGCAAAGGAGGTGAGATCTGAATGTGGAGCCTTAGCAGCAGGGCGGGTGCTTCCAGGATGCATGTGGCCTCAGTAACCAAGCTGTGCTCTTCGGCTTCAGCCACATGCAGTGACCCCAAAGCGGACACTCTGATTGAAGGAGATTTCCACCTGAAGGATGGAAGCTGTGGGAGCCGGAGCCAACGACCACTGTGAGCAGCTTGCCTGCGTGTCATATTGGGCTGTTTCACGCTGTATGGCCGTTCTTTTCAGCCTGAGAGATTTGTGTTACAATTAATTATTTAACAGGGGTATTTATCCATATGGATCACAATTCTGCTTTGGGATTTCCCGGGATGATGACAGTGAGGAGAGGTGGCAGGATGTGGCTAGTTTTGTTTGGTTCTCGTATTTGCATGTCTTGGTTTGGTGTGTGGTGGATTTTTCTTCTTAAAAAGACATTTTATCACTGGGATTAAGAAAGCCTTCATTGGAAATGAGCCACCATCTAAGTCCCAGTGACACTAACCAGAGCCTCTCACCTGCCCAAAGCGAAACGAAAGTTTGTGCTGTTCCAATAGTAGTTCCTTACGCATTTGTGGTACGTGCTTCTGATGCTGCTGTGGACGTTAGCTCTGCTCTTCCTCCCGGGGAGATGGGCTTCTGACAATGGCCTTGGCAATAACCATCCAGGTGACTCGTCCAACTAAATGTTCTCCTAGAGCAAGCTCGGTCGTGCCCACGAATGGGGCAGAAAAGAGTCTTGGGAAGATGGTAGCTCATGGCAACCCACTTGGAGATGGAGCCCGGGGACAAAGGAAAATGCCCGATCCCCAGAAAGATGACATGATGGCTAGAAGAACGGGAGCCTTCCTTAAGCACACTGTGTCCAAGTCGAACCAGTTCCTCCCGGTGCCGTTTGCAAAGCAGCAGGACGGGGAGGAATCTCCCACAGGGCTTCCAAAGAAAGTGGAGAGGTCAGAAGCTTGCGCTGTGCCTTTGCCACTGGGTTCGCAAGGTGGATTCTAGAGGGATGTCGCTTGATGAATGCTTGTGACTTGGATTTCTTAATGGCTCCGTTGTTGTTCATTATTGAAAGACCAGAATTGATTGGAGGTGAAGTAATAATTTCTAGTGTTAAGAGAGCCAAAAGGTAGACTTAGCACACTAAGGCCCTTATACCATTCAATCTGAACTTTCAATAGCTTTTTCCCCTTTTTTTGCATTTCACTTATTTTATTTTTATTCTCTGACTATATTCCTCTTTATTTCTTTTTTTTTTTAAACTTTTAATAGAATGGGATCACTATTAACTGGGAAAATTGAATTTGAAGTAATCATTTCTCCTGTTAAGAGGTCCAAAAGATAGACTTAGCACACTTAGACCCTTATAGCATTCTATCTGAACTTGTACTTGCAATAGTTTTTTGTTTTGTTTTGCATTTCACTTATCTTATTTTTATTCTCTGACTATATTCCTATTTCTTTTTTTTTTTTGAACTTTCAATAGAATGGGATCACTAACTACTAACTGGGAAAATTGAATTTTAATGTATCATAAACATATGCTCTTATATTAGAGCATCCAACTTCCAGCAGGTAAAGGAGGTGAGCTCTGAGATGAATGGGTCTTTATGAATGCCCTCGGAGGCAAATCAGCTTATTTGTATTGATCATTCTCTTACAAACAATATTATTAAGTGCTTACTATGTATGGGATCCCTGATGATTTGATTTTGAGTACAGGATGAGGAATGATAAAAGATCCTTTCCCAAAGGTGCATGTTTTGCTTGAAATTGTGATCAGCCAGACTCTATATTTATTGATTGCCAATCTAAGTGAAAGTAGTCAACTAACCATCTGTTTAACCTGGTCAACACAGGCAGGAAACAGTAAATCTGCCTAATTATATCTTATTCTACAGAGCAAATATTGGATTGGTAAATTGAAAGCACTGGCCAGGAAGATGGAATTTTGGGAGGGAGAGTACTCTTTCCAAATGTTGCCAGTGTCCATGCCAGATAACTCATTATCAATTCAACATTTCCTTCTGAATAATAATGGATTTATGCCCTCACTCGTGTTATAAAATATAGGATAAAATTCATTTGGGCTTTTTACTTTTTCAAATACATAATGTCATTTCATCCTATAAGCTTCTCAAAAGAAAAGTAGAATAAATATTATCTTTATTTTACAGAAGAGACACAGAGAATTTGTAAAAACTAGGTCATACATCTAGTTTATAACAGACCTGGGCTTTTTGCAATTCATTTACACAAGGTAACCAAGACATAGCATGACCATTCATCCTTGATCCACTTGAAAACAAGTCCATGTAAAATGAAATATTAAGTTCAATTTGATAAGAAAATGTGGAATTCCAGGCTTCAGTGGAAAGCTCATGCCCTTTATGAGTGAATTAGAAAGAAAACCCCAAATTTTTAAAGCAGTATATAAATCTAATAAATTTAGAATAAGTAGAGATGATTTAGTGTAATTATATAGCATAATTCTATGGTTTTACATTGTCCTTGAAAGTTTTCTTATCAGGGATGCTTTAACTTCTTGCTTCAGAGCTTAAATGTAGGTATCAAAAATAAGTATTTTCAGAGGCTCTAAAAGTGCTGAAATGTTATATAAATGTAATATATGCCACATTTAAACTAAATTATCTCAAATTTGCTTTCTCAAATATTAGTCTTCATTAACATACTATAGAGTTTATTCTTTTCATTTCTCACCAACATGTTTCATTTTCAGTTTCCTTTTAACAGCACCCAATTATATAATTGAGTTCTTTGTTGATAATTTGTATTATTTCTGTTTTCTTTTCTTTTGAATGTATCCAATAGGATCAGCAAGAAAGACCTTTGAAATCAAAGCACTAATTAACTTTCCTTTACCCTCAAGAACAGCTCTGCATTGTCGATGCCTTATTTTAGTCTGAGGGGTAAAATATTCTTTATTTCTAGGTTGTTATGTGTTAGGGAAGTAATGAGGACAGCATGGCAAATCTGGACAGTTTTCAAGCTTTCAGGAGTAGGTCTTTATAGGATAATTCCATTCATTTGAAATAAGGTAAATTCTCCAAACACTCATGTTAAAATTTAAGTATAGGGGGGAAAAAATATACCAGGGCATAAATTGTTTCTGGCTTATAGGTTATTTAGAATTCTTTGTTCTTCTGTTCTGTATCATCATCATGGCTAGTCAAGAAAGCACTGTTTTGTATCTGTTCTTCTTAATTTATCGTCAACTTAGATCCATTATAACTCCAGCAGGCTTGTGGATAAATCAAGTAAATGTCCAGCCAGTCACTGGCTATCTTTCCTCAGAATACTAGTGCTCATAGATTCCCATTGCAATGCTAAGCCCATTGCAATTTGATAATCGTTTTGAAAATTGGGTTCTATTAGTCTGAATCTGAGAGAAACGGCAATCTTATTTCCAAATTGATGAACCTTCACCAATTTGAAAACAACTTAGCCAGCCTCCATCTTGCTTTGTCTCAGTTCAGTCTTGCTGTTTGTTGCCTTTGCTTACTTGTCATCACCATGAATAATAGCCACTGCAGGGGAAGATATATTGCCATAAAGCAATTAAAACATTGTATGGTTTTATTTTGTGTGTGTATTTCTTTTAATTCTTTGAAGAATTATGGGAACAAAATCCATATAAATTGCCTCTCTGTCTATGTATTATTTAGCACTAAAGATCAGCTAGTGTTTTTTTTTGTTGTTTCGCCGCCCCCCCCAATTTAGTTTATTGGAAACCAAAGAAAGATTATTTTCTATTACCTAAAGAATTCCCTACCTATTTATACAAGGTGGAGATAGCCAACTTTTGAGGCAACATACTATTTTTATGGGCCTTTCCTGAGGAGAGATGTGTATTTAAAGGGAGCTTTTTTTTTTTTTTTTAAGAATAAATTATACTGATGGATTCTATTGGTTTTCTGAAATTTTCTTTTATTCTTTGTTTTTACCAAGATAGAACTAATGCTTTTAAATTTGCATTTTCCTGCCAAGGTGACTATACTGTGAAAGATAATATTTCTATAAATCCAAATTATGAGAAAAATGCAAAATGACTGAAGAAACTTTCCTTTTGGGACTGTAGAAGGTTAAAATCCAAGGCTAGCTTTATAAAGGAATTGTGGTTTCTGTCAGATGGCCATTGACTGGAGCTCTGGTTTGTTTCCCAAATACTCCCAATTAGCTTTGATGTAATTTGTGTAAATGCATTAACGTCTAAGGGAAAGAGTCAATGACATCTGTCTTGTATGTTGGGAATCAGTTATAGTCCATTACTACAAACACAAAAACATTAACTTATTGTGACTAATGACAAGACACATTATTTTTAGTGTTGGCTTTTTCTATACGTTCTAGGTTATACTTGACTTACCTTCTTTTTTAATATTGAAAATCAACTGAGCCCATCTTTTGTGGTAATATACAGATTGTTTTCTTGATTCTTTTCTTGGATTTTACTTGCTTTGTCCTGAATTTAGCACTTGAAAAAACTCTAAGAAGCTTTTCTTCTATTTATAGAATTGGTGAATTTTGAAATTTGTATAGTGACACATTTCTTTTCTAGTATATTCAGCAAAAAGGTTTGGAGCTCATGTTATTGCAATGTTAACTTTGCATGTTGTCGGCTTTCTAATTTTTTATTTGGTCTTGTAGATACGGTCCCAGATCTGCTGTGTCTGATGACGCAGAGTAAGTTATCCCTGAGTTCATAGGATTACTTTAATGAAATAGTCTAAACTGCATGTTTCGTTACTTACCACTAATTAAAATGCAAAGGATGCAACAACAAACTTGAATGGCTTTCTTCCACGTGCTGCTTCGGGGAAGGAACACATTTGAAGTTGCAATGGAGACCATGTGTTCGCTTGCAGCAGAAATGAAGTAGAAAGTGACTTAACGCATGAATACTAATCTACGTGGCTGAAGCTTCAAACTTAATGTTCACTCATCATCAGACTGGCGGGTGCTATTGTTAGTGCTTTTTATGCCCACTAAGTTATGCAGTCCCGTTCATCCCCTCCCCAAAAGAAAAATATTAGAAGTCTTGTATTTCATTCTTGCATAAATTGAATCTTAGAAACAATAATATAGTAAATCCTTTAGCCACAAGTTTAAGCTAAGAAAATAAATCCTCAACCACAAATTATAGACTCAGAGCCCTATGTTGGGCAAAACATTTACATGTTACTATTGAGCTTGTAGGACCAAAACTTTGAGGTTTTTTTAGAATTCAGTGGTTTAAAGGGGGGGGGGGGGGAGGGAAGGGTTGGAAGGATAAATTAGGACTCTCCTAGGAAATATGATTTCTAGTAACGAGTCCTTTTTAGGGGTTAGAAATTCACATTCCAACCAAATCTGAAAATAATTAATATCTGCTCTTTTTTTTTTGTTTTGTTTTTAAATATTGGGTTTCCTCATGTCTTAGCTCATTATTAAATTTGCCATTATAGAAACAGGAGAAAAAGTTCAGACTTGAAAACATCCCCAGATTTGAATCTTTCTATATAGTTAGCTATTTACTTGCTCAATTGTCACTAGGGTGAAAGTTGTCTTCCTTATCCCTTAATAATATCACTTTACACCTCCAAAAATGGATTAGCTCTGATTAAAAAACTTTTGATCCTTCCGCCTAGAACTGAATCACCTAGATTTTTGTACTGTTAGGTGATAGGAGTTCACTGTTCAATTTTCTATATTGTGCTGATTTGGGGCTCTTTTGAACCATCCAGATACTCCCAGTCTTCTTTTCCAGCTTGAGCTCTGGTTATATGTACACATAGTAGGAACTCAATAAATGTTTGCTGAGTGGAAATGCCATTAAATAAAAGCAGAAAATACAAAAAATAATACTTTTGAAAGGGTAGAAGTAAAATTAAGTCTTTCCAAATGGACACTTCTGTTATTTTTTTTTTTCTGGTAAAAGATGCCAGCTGGTTTAGAACTGTAGTTGGTGCTTTTTGAAGGAATGTAAGCCTTGTCTGAGCCAAGCACCAATTGCTTTTCAATCTGCCATTCTTGGTTCGTATTTCAGTATTTTGAAAATTCACATTAAGGAACAGAGCTACTGAATTCAGCTGGCCATACTTACTGAAATCATTTATAAAATTTAGCTGTGGCTCCTTATGTTGAAGTGAAATGAAATTGTTAAGATGTTCAGTCAAAATAAGTCTTTTTTCCTTTTTTATCTGCCAGAAAGGAGTGAGGGAAGAAATTGATAGGCAAAATTCAATGCTTGGATTTGATTTTTCAGGAACATTTTGATACCTTCAAAGCACAACTGAATAAGTACACATCTGTTTTCCTGAAATACATTTAATAGATTTAAACAAGAAAAGGTAGTACTCTCTCAAATTAGAAAGGCCTCAGAATGTGGAGCTGAACTTTGATAGAACAGCTCATCCATGGAAAATGTTAGTTCATGAGTCGAAGAAGAAAAAGAGGAGGGGAAAAAAAAATTTCTAAATGACAAAAACTAGGCTAACCAAACAAAACTAGTAAGAGTTACTGATTATAATTGGCTTCTTCCTCAGCTGACAGTATGTAGAAATGTTGAACAAGAGTGCTGACTTTCCTTCCCGAAATACCATTTTAACACTCATCTGATTTCAGAATCTCTCACAAAAATTGTTTTCTTGTTACTGATTTAAAATGGAATCAGTAAATAACACAGTCTTGAAATCTAGCCCAGTAGCAATACCCAGAAAGACCTTTAAGGACAGTCTGTGTGGTGAAAATCAGAATGCCACAAGGAAATTGAAGATAACCAAATGGTCTTCTAACCACACAAAATGTTCATGACTCACATAGACTATTCCTTCTGCTTCTCCTTTTCCATAATTTTACATTGGCTTCACCCCCACAATCTCACTCCTTACTTACTCTGTGAATCATTTCTTACTCTGTGAATCAGAGAGTCCCCAGAATCTCTTTTTAAATCATCTAGTTTTTCCCCTAGAGAATCTTTAATTTCTATATAATAGAGTACTAGGGGAGACTCTTGGATTGTATAGAAAAGTTCACACTGTAATGACAGTTTATGGTGACAGATTGAACTTTACTTGAGAGGAACAAAATCTATTTCAAGCATATCAGGCTGTTTCAGCCTGCTGGACTCTACTATCTCCTTTTTCCAAAAATATACTTCTTCTTTCACAGATTGAATCTAGGCTCTGAATTGGAGCAACTCTTCCAATTCATGACTCAGCTTTTTTTCTGCTTATGATTACTAATTTCTTAACCTTTTTGGTTCCTTTTTTTTTTTTTTTTTTTTTTTTTTTTGAGTTTAGCCAGAAAAGGAGTTCCCAGTGCCCTTTATTACTTTGGCTAGTATAGTATTCACCCCATTTACTAGAGTCAACTAGGAAGCTATTATCTTTTTTGGAGGGTGGGGGGAAAAAAGTTTGTTCCTCTTTTTATTTAACTCATTAGCTTTAGGGCTTAACATTTGCCTGTTTTTAGTTCAGTTGTCAGTCTGATTCTGAAAGTCCTATTCTGAATGCCCACTCCAAATCTATAATAACATATAGAGATAGAGTTTTATTTCTGGAATCTCCTTAGGTACCCTGGCTATCTAATATTAAAATCTGACTCAATCAGAAGGACTAACTTTTGGAATATTTTAAATTAGAAATTGCATTCCATTTTTCTTCCCCCAAATCAGCCATTTCACTCGTGAGTTAGAAGAAAGGTCATTATTTCAGAGATGTAAACTTCTTCTGGGGCTTTGGTAAGGATTTCAGGATATCTTAAAATGACCCCAGAGTTGAACTGATTGGATTGAAGGTGGCAGTAAAAGCTCTGATTAGAGGTAAGACCTGATGGGGATGGGAAGGGATGGGAAGGAGGAAAAGGAATGGTATCCTTCCTTGCAGATCTTGAATCATTAGATTTAATGTGAGGTTACTGAGGATTTAGTCTTCTCCCCTTTTTAGGAAATCTTATAGCTGCCTTACAAAACTTTTACTAATAATTAAAAATAGATTAGAGATCAATCATTCCCTAGAAATTATAATTTCTCTTTTTCAATATGCCTGTTTATCTTTGTGACTATTGCTAAATTGAACCAGTGATAATGAGACATTAAAATAGAAATGTCTACCATGTTTGGTGGAGTAACAAAATGAGCTATTTTTCTTTCCCTTTGGCAGGCAAGCTCACTACCAGATCTGCTCTTTGTTCTTTGTTGTCAGGCATAATTTTTCCTGATAATTGGGAAAGAGTCAATCAATTAATAAGCTTTTATTAAGCACCTACCATGTTTCTGACGCTGTGCTGAGCGTTGGGACATTGTAGCAAAAAGAGGAATGTAACCCTTAGATACTGATGTAGGTTGAGTCAAGGGAAATAAAGTTGAGCCTCCATCCATTTGATGCAAGAAGGAAGTACCTTCTCCTGGACTTTCTGCCTTCATCCGATGTCTCTGATGCTGATTATCTGATTATAAATAGCTATCTTGGGGCATATCACTAATGCTGTCTGTCCTTGGCTATGAAATTACCTCAGATAAAAATGCATGTCTATTTTTTTTAAATCAGCACCTGAGGTTAAATGCTGGTCTGTACAGGTAGTTAACTTCTGCTTCATGCTTATCATTTGCATAAAGTATCTTTGCTTTTCCTGGTGCTGTGCTTCTACTATCCTTCAAAGTTGGAAGATCTTCCTTCATCTTTGGCTGCTATTTTCATCCTGTTGTTTCTTTGTCCATTGTAACTAAGAACAGTGTAAACAGCTGTGCTTTTGCACAAGGTTCAAACATCTTGGGAAAAGTGTGGAGTGTGGTCACAGCGTGTTAGAATTTTATTTTTAATAATTGCTGCATCCTTATTTTGTTCAAAGAGTTAGTTCAGAGACATCTTTAGGGAAAAAAAATTAAAATCCTTGGGGGAATTTCAGAAATAGAAAGTGGATATTATTTTACAGTTTTTGTTCTTTTCCTCCATTTAAAAAAATACTTCAAATAACTCAGACACATTGGTATTAATTCAAAAAGGATTGGAGCAGGGTCTTTACACCAAGGAACATAATGTAATGATTTTCATTGCATGCGAGTCTCAGGACAGACTTCATACAGCTTTTTCCAGGGGTGTATCCTCAAATCCTACCAGAATATTCTTCCTCCATTCTCTGTTTTTCATTTTTCATACCTTGTAAGATCAAGGAACTATGAAGCTTCAAACAAACACCGATATTTCTTGATATTTTTTTTTAAAGGAGTTTTCTTTGGTTTTTACGCTTTTTTTTTTGATGACTTAGTAAAGATGATCAAGCTCATCTTTAAAGGCAAAGGCAATCAGGATTTGGGGCATCCTGGTGGCTGGTAGTGCTGACATGCTTAGGTAAAGTACTCTAGGGCAGAGGTGTCAGACGGGTCCCAAATATCTCCAGAAACAGCGTCAGTCAATAGTGAACACATAGTAGGCTTCTCCTCTGTGCCTAAACTCTTAGGACACAAAAAAGGCAAAAAGCAGTCCCTGCCTTCTGGAAAGGCAGGAGTTAATGTGCTAATTCATATTATGCTACTCCATCCCAGAATTCTTGGGAAGAAGGCTTGAAAGTGCTATATAAAATGCAAATCTGGATTGAAACAATGGAACTTAGAAATAGGATGCCTCTAAACAGAAATTTTAGATTAAAATGTAGTTCTTATAAAATTTTAATGTGTTGATGCATTCGTTCAAAAGAAACCTACAAACCCATGAGTTCCTAAGCCACATCCTCAAGGATTCTCAAGTGCAGTTTAAGGATTTCTTTGGGAGTTGGACACCTCTGCTCCAGGGTACCCCATCGCTGCTATTGGTAGTTTCTGCTGCTTCTAAAGAGAAAAGAACCTTTCCTCTTGCCTTAAAGCATCCCTCTGTGGTGGAATCCTTCAGGAACCCAAAAGGGAAACTTGATTGCTTGCAGCTTATTAGTGTACTTTTTATTATTTTGCTTTTAGGAGCATGAGTATGCTTGATATGCGGTGTGAAGAAGAAGCCACCGTACAGCCCCATAGCAGGGCTCGCCAGGAGCAGCTGCAATTCATCAACAGCCAGCTGAAGGAAGAGGACGACAAATGGCAAGACGTAAGGATGGCTGAGGCTGCTCTGAAATCCCCCCCGGCAGCCGGACCCAAGGGGACTCTGTGGCCTGGCAGTTGTGAGATTGGTTGGGGAGAGTGGGGAAAGTCCAACAGCCACATTCATGTGTGATGATCACCTGATGCACAAAGCCTTAGTTGTGCTGATCTGTAAAATGGACAACACATCACTACAATGTGATTGCATCTCTATTCAGCCTTTATTCAGCATTTTCTATGTGCCTGACACTGTTTTAGGAATACAAAAAAAGACTCTTTCTCTCCCCCCCAAAAAAACCCAATTCCTGTCCTTACATATTTATTATTATTCATATTTTATACTTATTAATAATGCATAATTTGTCCTTACATATTAATATTCACACCATCTACAGCACAGGGTTGTCATGAAGAAAGTTTATTGTCAACCTTCAAGTGCTTTGCAAAATGAAAATTAAGAGTGAAATTATAAAGCTAGGAGACAGGAAGTCATTGAAATATTTGAACAGAAATGGGACATGATGCTTTAAAAAAAAAAAAAGTATTAGTGGCAGCAACATGTCACTGAGGTTGCTGAGCTTGGAATCAGGAAGGCCAGATTTCACTTCTCACCTGGGAAAATCATTTAACTAATTCTCTAAGTTTAACAAGCTTGAAGACTTATCTTCTAGGTCATTGATGGTTATAACCTGCTTAGGAAAGGTAATTCCCACACTGGGAGTTCCCTCATGCTGGCATAATCCCAAATCTTATGCATATTCACATGATCTAGCATTAGTGACCAGTATATATTGGAATAGGCAGTCATAAAAGCTCCAAGTTCATTGGGAATCAGGATAATGTATGATTCTTGGTTGCCATAGCTCATTACAAAGCGCTTAAAAGAAAGTAGCAGGTTGAATCTGTATCATTTGTTCTCTTATCAAATCCTATACCTAATCATCAGAAAACTAGAACTACTTACCAGTTCAGAACTCTGAATTTGAATCAAAATTCATTTGAACACATTTCTTCTTTAAATACATTCTCCCCTCTTGTGCCCTAAATTATTGCCAGGAAATCGCTTTATGAAAGCTTTTCTGGAAGATGCCCTTGATCTGACTATGCTAATGAAAACCAATGATACAAAGAGCTTGGGGACTAACCAGCAGTTGGAAGTTATCCGTTAGTGGAGGAACCTGTGTTAACCTGGAATTAATTGGATGATCTCTTGATGGCAATATTAAGAATTAATGGTATTTCCATGGAATTATAGAATTAATGGTAATTCCCATATTATCACAGATAGTTTGCTCTATAGAAGATGGAAGCTGTATAGAAGAGATTTTAAAAACATAATCCTACTGTGATGGAAGTCCCTAAATGTCTCCCACACATGAATGGCCCCACTGTCCAGTTAATTCCAGAGCTCTTTCTAGAGAAATAAAGACCAGTAGCATTTCGGTAGTATACCTGTAATAATTCCCTCCTGTCCATGAGGGAATTAATCACTACTGAACCACCTAGAGAAAAAAGGAAATGGGAATGCTCCTCCATCTTCTCATCTCCACTCCCTGATTTCCTTCAAGCCTCTGCATAAATCCTTCCTTTTATAGGAGACCTTTCCCTTTGTAATTTCCTACCACCTTACTTCTCTTGACTTCCTTCTGAAATAATCTTCCATTTACTCTCTATATATATCTCATTTATACATATGTGTTTGCATGGTGTCTCTCCCATTAGAATGTGAATTCTGAAGACAAGGGCTGTGCTTTTGCCATTTGTTTATGTGTTTGTTTATTATTTATTTATTATGGTCATCTTAGTGCTTTGCACAGTCCCTGGTAGACAGTAAGCACTCAATAAATGCTTGTTGACTTGACTGTCAAAAACATACCTTGCAAGCAAATTGGGACGGTGAGTAGTGAAAAGCTCTTAAGGAGAAGGATGGATGCATTCGATAATGGGAATGTCAGAAGGAGAACATCATTTTGTAACTTTTCCTCCTTTCTAGGACCTGGCTCGTTGGAAAAGCCGTAGAAGAAGTGCATCTCAGGACCTAATCAAGAAAGAAGCTGAGAGGAAAAAAATGGAAAGATTATTGGCTGGAGGTGATGGAACAAGTGAAAGAAGGAAAAGCATTAAAACCTACAGAGAGATTGTTCAGGAAAAGTGGGTTCCTTATTATTTTTTTTTAAGTGCAATATATTTTTTAAAAAACACTTTCATTATACTCTTAATTGTGTAGTAACTCAATATTCTATAATTAATTATAGATATATATATATAGATAATATAGATATATAATTATAGATATTAATTATAATTATATATATAATTAGAAATAGAAATAGAATTAATATTCTATAATAACCATCTATTTGAAAACAAACATCTATCTAAAAGGGAAAAGTTTGTCCTAGATGCAATAATTTTTATTCCGCAAAGATAATGAATTAGTCAAAAAGTAGAGTTCTTGAATCGTTCCTTCAGCACCTTGCCTCGGCTTTGACCAATGGCGTCCCTTGTTGCTTTCCCTCCACCGGCCTTTAGGGAACGGAGGGAGAGAGAGCTCCACGAAGCGTACAAGAACGCTCGCTCCCGCGAGGAGGCCGAGGGCATCCTCCAGCAGTACATCGAGAGGTTCACTATCAGTGAGGCCGTCCTGGAGCGTCTGGAGATGCCAAAAATTCTGGAAAGAAGCCATTCAACAGAGCCAAACCCCTCTGCCCCGCAAGAGCCCAATCCCATGAAGTACCTGCGGCAGCAGTCACTGCCTCCGCCCAAGTTCACTGCCACTGTGGAAACCACCATTGCTCGCCCCAGTGACCTGGAGCCCAGCGTTGCAGCCGGTGGCGCGTCGCCCAGCAAAGCTGGCCTTCCCAAAGCAGTGCCTATGCTGACCCCCAAGCCTTACCAGCAGCCCCGAAGCGCGCAGCCGGTTCTGAAAACCTTCAAGGTAAGGTGGCTCCCTGAGGGGCAAATGGGACTGCAGCGCCCAACAGGCAGAGCCCAAGAAAAGGGCTTCCTTTCCTTTCCTTTTCCTTTTCCTTTTTCTTTTCCTTTTCCTTTCCTTTTCCTGTCCTGTCCTCCCAACTGTACTACCTAGCTTCCCCGTCATTTAATTTTTTAAACTCTATCTTCTCATCCATAAAATGGGAATAATAATAGCTGCAAGGGTTTTCCATGGGTTAATAATAGTAATCAGTACCATTTATATGGCACTTTGATGTTAACAAAACTCTTTACACGTGTAATTTTGTTTAGTGTTCCCAACAGCCCTGGGAATTAGTTGCAGTTATTATTCCAAGTTTTATAAATGAGGAAACTTGAACGGAAGGAGTTATTTTCTGAAGGTCCCAACAAGTGTCTGAGGCAGGATTTGAATCCATTTCTTCTTAACTCCATTTCCAGCATCCTACTCTGCATTACCTAGCTACTTTTCTGAGATCCAGAATATGTTAAGCATATGGTAATTTTTAAAGTTTGCTGACCAAGAAAAGGTTTTTCTTTCCTTCCTTCCTTCCTTCCTTCCTTCCTTCCTTCCTTCCTTCCTTC
>JAJPUD010000342.1:445257-490674 GCA_023553655.1 Myrmecobius fasciatus | reverse complement strand
TTCCTTCCTTCCTTCCTTCCTTCCTTCCTTCCTTCCTTCCTTCCTTCATTTGATAGGATCACTGCCCCCCCTTTTGTGACAGCTCTCAATCATCAAATAATGATGACCAAATGATAGCTCCCATCATTAAAATTCATCTAAGCAAATTGATTTGTAGAAATGGGAGTAATGGGAATTAGTATTTGAAAGAAGATAGAAAAACTCCCCAAAAATATAATTTAAGAAGTCAATAAAAGCTGGAAAGAGTAAATACATCCTTTAAGAGGGAAGTGCCTGAGATCATATAATCAATATTTCTAGGTTGTGGTGAGTTCAAAAGTGAAAAAATCAGAAGGGTACGTGGCTGCCTCAGGTGGTCTTTGGTGTCCGGCTGTCCCTTTTCTTTGAAAAGAAAGATGGCAATATTAGCTATACGCTCAAGTAATTATGGCTTGAGAAATGTAAACTGGATCCAGAACCAAGAAACTTGTGAAAACTGAAGCTTCCTGCCTACATCCTCCAACTCTGCTCTTTATTCTTGGAGAGAAAGGGTTGGGATCATATCACAAGAGAGCATTCATCCTTTGTCTCCAATTCTTTTCATGGCAAAGAAAAATCAGCTTCTATTATCACTCCAAGCCACATGGGGTTATAATAGCTGCACAGAAGACAGAGCTGGAATTCAGTGCTAGGAGATTCAAACTATGAGTGCAAAGACATTGTTTACTTAAATTAATTGGTTAGCACAAAGTAGTTTATCTTCCTCATTTAATTTAAAAGTACACAAACCTAAACTTTCTGACCTTTGCTGAAAGAGACAAAGAGACACTGAGAGATAGAGAGAGACAGAGACAAAAAAAGCTTAAACATCTTCCTTTTGTCTTCAAGTAATTTGTGTCCATCTGTTTGAGGCAATCGGGGTTAAATTTTTCAAGTTTAGGTTTTATAGCTTGTGTTGAAAGGGCAAGTGAAAATTTCCCTGATCTGATTGACTTGATGAGGAAGTCTGAAATAAAATGGAGAAGCAGCTCCTGAATGGTTTCTGTGAGTGGGTGCAGCTTGAGCTCACCAAGAAGTTTGTTTTACATGAAGCTCTTATGAGTTAAGATTTGCTTATAGTTGAATTACCTGCTTAACTCTAACAAGCAAGCTATTCATGAAAATCATATTATATTGAGTTGACACAGAGCAGAAGGAGGAAATGAGTTTGTTTAATTCTGCATCTGAGTGGATAACCTGAAAGTCTGCTTTTCCCTTAGTGTAAATAGTCTAATGTTTTATTTTAAACAGGAATATTCGAATGGATGACTTGTATCCCAGTTTTGTGACATCCTTCCCCAAGGCCCCTTCTGCCTTCATTTTTTCCCCCATATTCTCTCGGTCTGCCCCATTGGAATGACCATTGGTAATATTTGATAGGATCACTGGCCCCTTTTTTTTTATGACAGCTCTCAATCATCAAATAATGATGACCAAATGATGGCTCTCATCATCAAAATTCATCTAAGCAAATTGATTTGTAGAAATGGGAGTAATGGGAACCTGGAATCTGATTTGAGAAGCAGCTGAAAGCTTTTGATTATATAGGGTTAGCTCTTATTAATTCTCACTCCCTTCACTTAATCAATTATCCCAGGGCAGAAGCCAGGTTTTATTGAAATGTATGCATGAGACTGAACTGAGACAGAGGGAGAAAAGTCACCTGCCCCTGGGCAAAAATTGGTTGTGTTCTGTGCATTGTGCATCCCAAGATGCTCTATATGAGAAGTCTGAGCAGTGGTCAAAGGCTACTTTCTTTGAGCATTAAACTCAGGTTTTCCCTCCCATCATTTCAGTAAAGCCCTGAGGAACAACATGGGGGAGCCTTTCAAGGAAGGGGGGAGTTAGAGGTACTTCATTGCTTCCTGGAACACCAGAGATTTTCTTGGATCTTACCACCATTGTCCCAACAACTCATGATGAGGTTCCCTGGAGAAATTCCCTTATTGCAGAAAAGAAGCTTTGATGTCTAAAGAGAAAATGAAACTAGACCAGCAGACACCAAATAATAACAGGGAAGAAGCCACGCAGATATGGACAATTGCTGACATATTTAGCCAACTTCCCTCAAATAACTATAATCATCACCACTGTTAAGGAGTGTACAGAGTAATGAATAGAGTATTGGATTTGGAATTAGGAAAATCTAAGTTCAGAATGGGCCTTTAATACTAGCCAGGATGATCACTTAATGTTTGTGAGTTTTTTTCTTCTGTAAAGATGTAATAAGAAGTAACTGGACAACAGGAAGAAAAGTAAGATAAAAATAATTTTTAAGAAGCGTATGGAGATGATCAGTTACTTTTTAACTACTATGCAAAAGCTTCTTGTAAAGATTTAAAAGTGGTCATTTAAAAGTTCCAGTTTCTCAAACATTCTCAGACTTTCAAGTCTCCCTTTCTATTTGATGCTCATGTAATATTGATACTGAGCTAGATCCATGATTCCCAAGCTGTACTGCCAAGCAGATTCACAGGGATTCTAGAATGCTGTGGAATATTTACCTAATTTTTAGGTAAGTTTTTAGGAAATTTACTTGATTATTTAATAAAGGGAAAAATTAGAACTTAACCTAAGGAAATATTAGGACTTAACCTAATTTTATAAACATGGCTAGTAGATGTTTCTTTTGACCTGAAGGGTTTGTGCAGAAGTCACTGAGATACTAAAGACACCATGAACTGAGAAACTTTGAAAGCTTCTGGGCAGGATCACTGGACCAAATCTGAAAAAGATGAAGTTCAGTAGGAATAAATATAAATAAATAAATATAAGAAGTCTTATATGCAGGTTTAACTTCACAAGCATAAGATTGAAACCTGTGGCTGGACACATTTGTTCTGAAAAGAAGGTGGGGTGGTTAGAAGGCTTCAGGTTCAAGATGAGTATGGGGAACAAATACTCTTGGGCAACATTAAGAAAATAGGTAGCCCAGTGGATAGACCCTGGGCTTGGAATCAGGAAGACCTATCTTCCTGAAGTCAGCTTCAGCCTCAGACACTTACCAGGTGTGACCCTGAGTAAGTCACTTAACTCTGTCTCAGTTTCCTCATCTATAAAATGAGTTGGGAGAAAGAAATGGCAAAGTACTTCCAGTATCTTTGCCAAGAAAATTCCCAGTGGGATCACAAAGAGTTGGATACAAGTGAACAATAATAATAGAGACCAGGAATAAGCAGATTATAGACCCACTGTAGTTTACCCTTCTCAGGTCATATCTGGAATATCTGGTCAGTTTGGTGTGCCATATTTTAGGACAAATTGGAGATCATCCAGAGGAGTGGAGCCAAGATGGGAGAGAGGGTCTCAAGATCATGTCATCTTGGACTTGGTTAAGACTGGACTTGGACTTGTTAAGAATGAACAAGGCTAGCTGGGTGACCCTAGGCAAGTCACTCAATTCCAATTGCCTCAGCCAAAAAAAAAGAAAGAAAGAAAGAATGAACAAGAGAAGAAATAGTTTGGTTCTACTTGGTCCTAATGATCAGAATAAGAAGGAATTGGATGTTCCAGTGGTTGGATCTCTTTAAAAAAAAAAAAAAAAAAAGATCATTTTAGCCTTGATGTTTGGAGAAATATCTGACTAGTACCTTCCTTCCATGAAATTTTGCCTTGAGAAAGAGAGCTTTTCTCTTCCTGGAAGCCTTCAAACAAAACCTAGGTAACTGTCAGCTATGTTGTAATGAGGATTTCCTGTTTGGGTCTGAGTTGGACCAGATGAGTTCTGAGGTTCCGAGTTTGATTCCGTGAGTTTTTTGGTATTTGAATGTTTTGCATCACCATATGCTTTGGTTATTAGGTTGTATTGTGGTTTTTGTCTGCTTTCCTATTTACAGGTAGATGAAAAAGTCAGCGTGAATGGAGAAGCTTTTAATGGCGTAGAAGAAGAAAAAGAAAGAGCGTGTACAACAGCAACATTTTCCCCCTCGTTAACTAGATCGCAGAGATTTGAAGGTGTGGCCAGAGTGGACGGTTCCCCAGTGGAACTGAAGCAGGACACTAGTAGCATTGAGATCAGTATAAAGAAGCCAAACTCCCTCAACAGAGAATTGACCGTAAGGAAAAGCTAAGATTTTTTATTATGCTTAAGATCTTTCTGTTTTTTTTTTTTTTTTTTTGCTTTTTGCTGAGGCAATTGGGGTTAAGTGACTTGCCCAGGGTCACACAGCTAGGAAGTGTCTGAGATCAGATTTGAACTCAGGTCCTCCTGACTTCAGGGCTGGTGCTCTAACCACTACGCCACCTAGCTGCCCCAAGATCTTTCTGTTTTTAAATCAGCCACTAAAAAGGACAATTCTGTAGAAACTGATTTCAATTTTTTTTTTAATGATTTGGGTTAAAAGACCATATAATGTAGTTTATGGATGGCTTATGGTGTATTTAGATGGTTTTCTTGCTTGGACCTAATTACTTGGTCTCACTTTTGCTTCTCATTTACATTGCTGAGGTCTCAAAAATTGGTTTAAAAAAAAAAAAGAGGTATGAACTAAAAAAATGTTTATTTTACTCCTGTTTTTATTTACATATATTCATACATGTGTGTATATGTGTGTGCACATATATACAGACACTTACATGTGCATACACACATGTGTACAAATACACTTCTACGTGCACATGCATGTATGTTTGTGTATGCTTGTGTGTTGTATATATGGGTGTGTTACATGTATATATGCACACATCCTTGAGGAAGTTACAGTAATTTGATTTTGAATTTATGCCGGTAGCCAAGTGGTATATCAAACCTGTAGATGTATAACCAAAAAAAGAAAAAGCAAAGAAAGAAAAAGGTATTTTTCTCACTTGGAAAAAAAAATAGTTGGGAAGAAGAAGAAGGTCAATAAAAAATCTTCAATGTAAACAGTTGATATTATTATTATTATTATTATTATTAATATTGATCCAACTTCAAAAAGAAGTAAGCAGATTAGTGTATTCCAGTGTTCGGTTGCTATATAAATTTTCTCTGTGGAAAACATCTAATATGTAATAATAATATGTGACCTCTTAAAATTATTCAGAGTAGGAGGTAATTATCTTCATAAATAAGAGAAACTTATATTCCTGGTGACAAAACTTTGAAAGACAAAAATTTGACTAATATCCAGAACTCATTAAAAACAGCAAGAAAAGAATTCCAGAGATAGGGGTGAGAATTTGCTCCTTCGAAGTGGAAAAAGTTATCATAAATATGTAGGGAGTTTTGAAATTGAACAGCTTTTCCACTCACTGGAGTTTTTCTTTGTTTTACTGAACAAAACGTTGTACAGGTGTGGATCTTGCAGATAGAATACATCTTTGAAAGGATAAGTTGAACCTTTTTTTTTTTTTTCACGCACTTATCCCAACCATCAGTGGAGATTTTGCAATTTGAGCTTACTGAAAGCTAGGTCACTATTTGGGTAAGACAAATATTCCCTATTATTAGTGAATTTGACTTCTCAAGATTAAACCAGGCTTTTTTTGTCCCTTCCCTGAGGTAGTTAGGGAGGCTCTAAGTCTACCCTGCCCCATCCAAGCCCTGTGGAGACATAGGACCAGACTCAAATGACCTAAAATAATTTCCTCACCATGGCAACTCTTTGCCTTATCTCCAGCCATACAGCTTTATCATCCAGGCAGGTATCAATCCTTCCAGTTTGGAAGTTAGTTTTGTTGGCTGCTCACCTGCAAGGTTTTATAAATTATTTTTATTACCTGGCACACCACCTGAAGTTTGGATTTTCTTTGCTAGAATAAACTCCAGCTGGTGCTTATTGAACTCACTGCCCAAAAGATTAGGCATTTTTCATTGTGCTCATTCTAAATATTTCTTTCCATCGTCTCATGTCTGTCCTTTTTGCTCCAATTATTTCTGATGGATGTATGAAATACCTTGCTCTATCTGCATTGGACATCCTGATGTATTTACAGTGTTTCTCCTGTACCATCCTGCAAATTACCCCAAACCTGGCTGCTTCTGACTTAGCATGCAGAGCTGATTTCATCATGGGAATATATCTTCAGGTTGTTTGTTTGCTTGTTAGCTCTACAACCATTTTGGAGTTGGAGTTTGCAAAAAACTGCACCACCATCCTCACCATCCATTCTTGTCTTATCCAGGCAGAAAACTCTGTCCCTGCCTGTGATCTGGCTTGTGATACGTATCCCTTGTGATGGTAATACGTTCTTGACAGGGCAGAATTTAAAGTAGAGAATAAAAGGGCTCCAGATTAAAGTCTAAAAATGCAGATGGCTTAGTGTTTGAACTTTTGGTTTTAAGCTCAAATTAATGATAGTTTTCCATCTTCTCATATCCTAAATTAAAATATATGGGATGAACATTGGTACCATAGTATAGACCTATAATCCTGCTACTGTGGGAGATTACTGGAGTTCCAGGATTCTGAGTTACAATTGGGCTAAAGCCTGGGACAGCTAGGTAACACAGTGGATAGAACCAGGAGACAGGAAAACCTGAGGTCAAATCTGACCCTTACTAGCTATGTGACGCTGGGCAAGTCACTTAACTTTGTTTGCCTCAGTTTCCTCATGTGTAAAATGAGCTGGAAAAGGAGGGCCAAGAAAGCCTCAAATGGGATTATGAGGAGTCACTGCTGAAGCAACAAAAAGGCTAAAGCCAATTGGGTCTGTGCTCTATTTGACACTAATATGGTGAATCCCTGGAAACAAAGGACTACCAGACTGCCTTAGTGGGAAGGAGAAGAAACCAGCCCAAGTAAGAAAAAGAGCAAGGTAAAGCTTCCGTGCTGCTTAAAAGTGGAGTTGTTTCTATGAGTGCCTGATGCTCTTGCAGTTGGGGTGAGATACGGAGATGATCTAGTCAGTTGATTGATCTATCTATCTATCTGTCTATCCATTTATCCATCCATCTGTCCACCCATCCATTTATCTATCTATCTAGGTATCTATCCATGCTTCTATCTATCTATCCATTTATCCAATCATCTATTCACCCATCCATTTATCTATGTATATAGGTATCTATCCGTGCTTCTATCTTTCTATCTATCTATCTATCTATCTATCTATCTATCTATCTATCTAGCCATCCATCCATATATCTATCTTTCCATCTATATATTTATATATCTATCTATCTATTCATCTATGTATCTATCCATCTATCCATCCATCTATCCATTTATCTATCATCTATATAGCCATCCATCCATTTATCTATGTATCTATTTATCCAAACTATATGGAATAAAGCATTTAGATCTTATAATAGGAGGAATTTATTGACTTTTTAAAATTAATATTAAAAAACAATCATAAAAACATTCATATTCTAAGTAGCAAATTGCTACTTGATAATGCATTGTTGTTTTGGTATTTTTTTCCCTTTTTTATAAAAAGAACAAGACAATTTAGAATTATTGTTCTCCTTGTAATGGAAGGTATATCCCTAATCCCATCTGAAACATGGAAATACTCTGCCCACAAAACCTTTATGAGTCATGCCAGAGAAGTCTTTACGACCCAAGGGATCATAGTGTCCATGAGTTTTTCTTTTTCAGTGGATTAAGGCAAATGAAGGTTAAGTGATTGCCCAAAGCCACAAAGTGTCTGAAGCCAGATTTTAACTCGGTTCCTGATTCTAGGCCTAGAAGTCTATTTACTAAGCCATCTAGCTATCACTCAAAATCTTTTTAAAGTTGAACCTTAATTCTGTTTTGGCATAATGGGGTTTTGCTCTTTGGGGTAGGATATTTTTTGAAGAGCAAAAATATTTTGTGTGTGTGTGTGTATATATATATATATATATATATACAATATATATTTTGTATATTATACACACACATATAAACACACACACATACATATATCTCTTCCCAACCTATATCCTTCTCCAGCCCCAGGATTTTTTTTTAACTAGTTATCCAATTGGAAACACACACACACAAGGAATAAAGTTGGTTTGTGGTTTTCTTTTAACTATATGGTCCAAGTTATAGCCTAGCCTCCAGCTAGAGCTCTAAAATGTAATAAGACCAAAGATTCTACTTTTGTATTGAGTCAAGAAATAACCTAGAGACATCCTTAGTCCAGGTGGACCCTCAAGGAGTCTGGGAAATTCTGGAACAAACCCAGATACAGCCCAGAGACTTGAACATGATGAGAAACTCCTTGCCAAACTGTCTAGCCTTGTTCTTACAACTGTAGCTCTTGAGTTAAGCATCCCATTAATAGTGTATAACTTACCTCATTAGCTTTACCTAACCACATTTAGCTGGAATTCAGAAATCCAACTGCAACATAGAATTAGAACAGAAGTTAGGTGTTATGCCATAATGAAGTTTGTTTTTTCACTAAAAATGTTCTAAAATTCAAGTTTTACTATTGACATACTAAGTATTCTACTGGGAAAATTTTTAGTTCTAGCAAAAACATTATATTAAGGAAATCTTTCCATAGCAAACTGACTTTGAATTTTCTTTCATTCCGTGTTGCTCCAAGGAAAACATTTTCTTGGCTGGATTTCATTCTTGCAGCAATTACATTTCTATTGCAGAGACAAAATTATTTTGTTCAGAGGACCAACAAAAAAAGCTTATGTAGCAGAATAAGGTGACTAACAATGGAAGACCCAACTTCAGTGCCTCCGGGGGAATGAAATTAGCCCCAGGCTTATTTCTATTTTTGACCCATTTGTCCAGTTCTGTATGATTCTCAAAAGAATAGTGTTCTCTTCTTCAAATAGTGTCTTTCATCCTAAAATGCTTCTCCAAGGCATCCTACAGAGGAGTCATCTCACCCACCACCAAATTGTCACAATTCCTCAGGAGTGAACGACATCTGTACAAATGGCTTCCTTCATCAGTGGGCAGACAAGATTGTGAAGTCAGAAAGTGGCGAGTAACCTCAGCCAGATCATAGATTTCTCCACTTGGAAGCAACTTTGCAGCACATATAGTCCACTTATCCTGAGTCCAGTTCATTTCAGTCCCCGCTTTTTCATCTGAAATCCCTTCTTCCTTGATCTGTGAGCCTAGAGCTCTGATCAGAGCCTCTGTTCAAGCACATCTGTTTCACTGGGGACTCTCAAACTGTAGTTAACTGTACCACTTTGGGACAACTGCATTCGCTAAAAAGACATGACTTAAGTCGAGTGAAATTTGCCTCCGTGTTTTTTCTACCCACAGGTCCCAATAGATGTCTGTGAAAGTCCAGTATGGATCAGACAAGAGTTGGGATGTTACCCTAATGTTTTATGGGACCGAGGTTCCTTTGCTTCTTTCATAAACTGTGCTGTGGTATATTGAATTAGTTTAATTTTTCCTGCCCTCTTTTCCTTTTTCTATTAAGTTTTTTGGAATGGAGGAAAAATAATAATATTCCCATTCACAGACAGGTCCCAAATTAAATTGATAAGCATGACTTTAAATTAACATTGCTTGATCTACTAATGCTAGAAAATTAGATATCATGAGCCTCTCAGTTCAAATCCATTCACTTCAATAATTATTTTTAAAAAATAAAAATTATTAAAAATAATTTAAAATTATTAAAAATATAAAAAACATGATGGTAAGCACAGCTGAGATGAAATTGATAAAAATCTCAGGAAGTGATTGAATATTTACTAGGAAAATATCCTCAAAATAGAGGTATCAAACATGAAAGTGGCCTGAACATGATGAAAATGTAATAGAGAAAATTTAACAAAATAAACAAAAATATAATAAAATGTAAAAAATATTACATTGTAAAACTAAATCTATCTCCAGCCTTCAGGGTATCCTTATATATGGATTAGTGAATACTTTTCTATTTTAACACTGGCTCTAAATTACTCCATCAATAAACATCAACAAATTCTTATTGAATATCCTCTACTATTCTTGGTGCTACGGGAGATCGGGGAAAAATAGCCCATGCTGTCTTTGCTTTTGTCATTGGAGGTGGGGGGGAGTGTTATGAAACAAGTTGTATGGAGAAATAGCTATCCAAAGACTTCTAGGACTAATAATCTAGCATTTTTAAAGTTGGGAAAAATATCAATCAATATGATATAATAAGAAATGATAAAATGTAACATAACATAATAATTTAAATTTTACAAAGCATTTTACAAGTATTTCAGGACCAGTGCTCAATGGATGAGCATAGATTGGTTGAGGTTCAATGATAGAAAGAAAAATTTAGGCAATCCCTTTGATTGTACATTAGTTGAGAGGGGGGAATTATACACAGTTAGGGGTACCTTGAGACCTTCAGCATCAATTGCAACCCAAATGTGGGTATTTTAGTTGTTTTATTAGTATTTAGTTTTTAGTATTTAATAGTTTTATTAGTATTTAGTTTTTAGTATTTAATAGTTTTATTAGTATTTAGTTTTGTGCCAATGAAGATAGAATTCGAGCTATGAATCCCAAAGACATTCAAGATATCAACATGATATCAAGTTATCAATAATATGATAAGATATCATCAGACAGCAACATGTTTGTGGGGTGAGAAAGTATTCTCAGGAGTGGGGGACAGCTGGCTTAAATTTAATGGTGAGGTTTAATAGGTAAGTTTAATGGAAAGTCAGCATCCCCCAATTCCATTTCATGGAACCTTGAGATTAGAAAGAATTCTGAGGTCACCTGGTCTGTCTGCCATCTTCCTTTGGCAAAGGAAGAAACAGAGAGGGCATTGGTTTGCCAAAGGTCACACAGCAAATGGACAGCAGGCTTTAGAACAGTGTCCAGACTTCCTGACTCCCAGCTCATTGCTCTTCCCACCCCATAACCCGGCTCCATAAGCCACGTCTATTGCTTAATAGATCTCTGAAATTGTACCTTTTGTGAGTCAATGTTTGCTTGGCACAGGGATAAAAGGGCAATTAGAGTAAAGACAGAAGCTATAATTGGCATTTGCCAACATGCCCATTAAGAAAGACTGTCATTTGATCTAAATAGATAGCAATAATTTGGAGCTGACTGTTAGAATCCCCAGCTAGAAAGGACTTTAATAAATCACTTCATCCTTCCTTTTGTTTCATACCTAGTAGCACAACTCCTTGAGATAGATTTTAAAATCTTATTTTTATGGAGAAATTTTCTTTTTACAATATCTCCATCAAACCATCCCTTGTAGGAGATCAATAAAAGAAAAAATACAAGGGGAGGAAAAAAGCAGTTCAAATCAACAAATCAATCGTGTTTGATGATATATGCAATATTCTGCATCCATAGCTCCCCACCCTACAAAGAAGGGGGGATAGGTCTATTTTCAGTTCTTTTCCATGATCACAATGAAAATGGTTTATTTTTATGACCTTAGTTTTAAGAACTAGGTCTATCCCACAAACTCATTTATACTCATTTTCATTGACCAGATGTAACTATGATGATAGTTTGATCATAAGGGGTGGGGATGGGGCAGAAAAAGGCAGCTACCACAATAACAAGCACAATGAGGTGGCAGGGTACAGTGAAAACAACTCTGGTTTTACAGTCAGAGATCCTGGGTTCAAATTCTGTTTCTAACATTTACCACCTAGATACATTATTTAATTTCCTCAATTTTTTCATTTGAAAAAAAAGGAAGCACATTGGATTATGTGGCCTTTTGGACCTCTTTCAGCTCTAAATCTGTGATCCAACTAGCCAAGTACTATAAAACCTTAAATTTCTATAGAGGCTTTAAGTTTGCAGAACACTTTACCTATAGCAAACCTGTTAGGTAGGTATTGTAAATATTTTCCAAATATGAAAACTGAGGCAGTCTCAGGGGTATTTAAACTAAATACTCTTGAGATTTCACATCCTTTTTTCTTATATTATCTATCATACTGCCTCACACAGGTAAAATCAGCATAACTTATCGTAATGATTGTCTGTGCTAAACCTGGGCCTACCTCATAGATCTTTGTAAAAGGAAATTTCTGGGAATTGACAAGGAGGAGAAAATATAATTTTGTTATATTTTTTTTATTTAAATAAATTTTATTTAACAATTAATAAAAGGGGCAGCTAGGTGGCGCAGTGGATAGAGCACCAGCCCTGAAGTCAGGAGGACCTGAGTTCAAATCTGGTCTCAGACACGTAACAGCTGTGTGACCCTGGGCAAGTCACTTAACCCCAATTGCCTCAGCAAAAAAAAAAAAAAAAACAATTAATAAATAGGTGGATAGATAATAAATAAATAAAATTATATTGAACAACTTAGGGAAAGATGTTATATATAACATTTAGTATTTCAAAATAAAGTAATAAAAATGGAATGAACTTAAATTTTTGAGGATTTTTACCCCTTTGAAAATAAGTAAATTTCATACAAATAGGGTGGCTTGATTGTATTTTTCCAGAAAGATTTCTCTTCCCTTAAATAAAACAGACCCCTCTCCCTTAAATATCTTTTATCATAAAATGATTGTTCTTCCAGGAACTCTAAAGATTTTCTTTAGCTTTTTTTGTCTTTCCCATTGTTCATTATTTTTTGTTCCATGACTTCCTCTTGCTTACCTCAACTCCCTAAACTCCTACCCACTGACCTCCCCAGCAGTCCCTCCTTCTCTTATTGGCACCAGCTCCCTTATGCCAACTAGTCCCAAATAACCTCTTCCCACTCCCTGCTGGCAAGCTCCTTCCCACCAACTTCATTGCTCTTCTCCCTCTTTTAATTTCACATTTAGCAAATGTCAAACAATTGTTTGGTGCCTAAAATGCTCTATTTCTACCTCCTTGACAAAATTAACAAGGCTAAAGCTAGAGGTAATATTTTCCCACTCTGATGAAGGCATAGGAATTCTACTTAGTAATTCAATAACTTGGTAACTTTTCCTTCCGGCAGTCCTGGAAATGTATAATCAGATGGCTGTTGAAACATTGCTCATTGTATTAAAGGCTTTTGCGAAGGAGCTGAGACCAATTGCAAATTCCTTTTCAAAAAGAGATTTCAGCAAAAGCCTCTTAGAAAACATGTTTATGTTCTTTCCAAATATAACTGTAGGGATGTTGCGTTTAGCCAGCTCTGTTTATATGAAACTTCTGGCTTTCTGTCTAATTACAACATAAACTTAAGTTTATGGAAGGATGTTGGCTGCAAAGGGGTCCTAGCCGGAGGTTATTGATATTTAATACAAAGAAGTCTATCACTTCTGGGTCTCCTTGGCTATTAAACCTTCACCCTTCTAGATAAAGTGTAAGGTGTACAGTTCTGAGGAGAGAAGTAGTTTAAGATCCTCAGTTATGGTGGTGGAGTCATTTCTCAACAATGTTTGATTCTTTGTGACCCCATTTGGGGTTTTTTTTGGCAAGGATACTAGAGTGGTTTGCCATTTCCTTCTCTAGCTCGTTTTGCATATGAATAAACGGAAGTACACAGGACTAAGTGACTTGCCCAGCATCACACAGTAAGTACCTGAAGTCACATTTGAACTCAGGACTATGAGTCTTACTGACTTCAGACTCAATGCTCTATGCATTATGGTACCACCTGGCTGCCAGATTTGAATGCCGAGCTTCCTGGTTCCACGCTGATTCTCCACTATTTTTCTCTGGGTTGTTTTTCTTTTTTCCCTTAGATTTTATTATTTTTTAACATATATAATAGCTTTTTATTTTTCAAAATATATGCAAAGATAGCCCCCCAACACTTACCTCTGCAAAACTCTGTGGCTTCATTATTTTCAGCCAAATAACTGCCAAAAAGCTAGGCTTTAGACTTAGTTTGAAAATCATGAATTCTGTAAATAATTAGATATACTTACTTGGGCCATGGAAATTCTTCAAACCCTGCATTTAGAACTCTTTGTGTAGTCATATTTGAGGATAGACTTGGTCTTAGAGTTATTTTAGGAAAACTACTGGGACCTGACCCTTTTCCATATGCAGTTTAGGTGTTTTGTGCTTAGAGTGAAAAGGACACGGAAATAAAGTAGCTTAAAAGGAAAGGAAAGCAGAAGGCAAATCAAGCAATTTTAATGATTAATAATAGAAGTTATCAGTGCAGCTGGATGCTGCAGTAGATAGAGCACTGAGTCTGGAGTCAAGAAGACTCATCTTCCTGAGTTCAGATCCCACCTCAGATACTTACTAATGTGTGATCACAGGTAAATTACTTTGCCTTGCTTGCCTCAGTTTCCTCATCTGTCAAATGAGCTGGAGAAGAAACATGAAGAATTGGACACAATTGAAATGACTCAACAACAATGATCACTAGAAACAAGAAGGCAGTCCCTGTTCTTGAAGAGCTTATGTTATAAGTAGGGATGACAGCAGATCAAAGCAAACTGCAAAGCAGAAAGCAAAAGGCATGGATGAGAGGTATTAGGACATAGTGGAAGAAGGATGTCAGAAGTGGATCCCAGCAGCCCTTCCTTAAAACATCTTTCAAGAAGAAATAATCAAAGGAAGAAGTCCCGTGGATGGAGTTTGCTTTCAGGGTGAGAAGGATGATGGATAAGGCAACTTCAGAAGCTTAAAGAGAAATTGTGGAGAAGGGAAGTCTGGAAAGCTAGTAGGAGGACACAGAAATGAAGGAAGGAAGAAGGGAACTGTGTGAACTAGATGCATGGAATTACCTTGGGTTTGGGAACACAAAAGCATCTAGTGCCACAGTATAAAATATTAAAGTGCTTTAAGAGTAATAATGTAGTTAATAGAAGAAATTGATGTATATATTTTTAAATGATGAATTCCAAATAAGATAAGAATATCTTTTTTCTTTGCAATTAGATTTATAGTAGGTTTATAGATTACTGCATTTTTAAAAGGTTTAGAAATGAATTCTTTTGACATGTTGGTGAGGTTTGCTGGTGCATATTGAGAGTCTTTTTGTGCTTATTTGTGGTGACTAGAAACAATCATATTCTCAGGAATGTAATTCAGCCATCTGGCATGGCATATTGGCTTTTCCCAGAATCAAATAACTTTCATAATTTAGTCCATTTGTGTAGAAATTACAAGAAATTAGCATTCTGCTAGTACTATCCAGCGGGACAATGTGACTGTCATTTTTACATTATAGGATGCATGATCTTCTGAATTCTCAAAATTCAACTTATTCTTCAGTTGATTTTAGTGCTCTAATAACCGTGTCAAATTATTCTCTTTATAAAAACTAAAAAAAAAAAAATCTGTGTTAGAAGTATTCATTATAATGCCAGAAACTTTGACTCATTCAATTTGAGTTCTTTAATAAGCCTCCAAAAATCATATAAACCCAGAAAACCACTTGTTTAAAAATAAACTGGGAAACACTGAAAATTTATGAGATGAAACATCATGTACAGTTTTATCTTATATTTTCAAATGTACTTATTATTCTTAATACTTATGGTCTTTCAGTATAGATATAGGATTGCCATGATTTCCTGACCCTTTATAAATTATATTTTGTGTCTGAATCTACCATTTAGATTGTTCATACCCAAGAGCTGAGGGCTTTTATGTAACAAGTACTTTTAAGTATAAAATTTTAATTTTTCCTTTTTTTTTTTTTGCTTTTTTGCTGAGGCAATTGGGGTTAAGTGACTTGCCCAGGGTCACACAGCTAGGGAATTTTAAGTTTCTAAGGTCAGATTTGAACTCAGGTCTTCCTGACTTCAGGGCTGGTGCTCCATCCACTGTGCCATCTACCTGCCCCAAGTATAAAATTTTTCATTAAAAATATAACTTACAAAAATATAAAATATACATCATATATAATATATATAAAATATAAAATGGAGATGAACCTTGAGCTGGGCAGGATTTGACGATAATCAAAGATTAGGGAGATTTTCTAGGCAAACAATGGCGTGAGCACAGGTATGGACTCAAAATGGATCTTAGAGGAACAGGGAGTTTAGGAGTTTATGTAGGCAAGTGATGGGAGGTAAAATTGGAAAGGTAGAAGGAAGCTAGATGGAGAGCCTTGACTGCCAGATGAGGGAATTTGCATAACACTTGATGAAGTGGCGTAGTGACATAATTTTTTAGACGTAATGCTTTATAAATATTCACATGATAACAGCATGTGGAATAGCTTGGTTTGGAAAGAAATTAAAGTTAGGGAGCCAAGTTAGGAAACTAGTAGTTTAGTAGTTGATAATGAGTTTTAGACTTAAGGCAGAGAAAGTCTACTTTGTTTTATTATCATTATTATTTTTTGCTGAGGCAATTGGGGTTAAATGACTTGCCCAGGGTCACACAGCTAGGAAGTATTAATGAAAATTTTCTTTCTTACAGACTTCCACCACAGAGGAAGCTGGACTCCCCCCTCAAAAGGATGAAACTGATGGTGGACAAGAAGAAAGTGGGAGCACAGAACATGATTCAGGTTTGTTCCATGGAAATGCAGTTTTGGGGTTATTTCAATGGGTTTTTATATAACAAGACTAATCCAATTTTTCTTTTCAATTTATTTTTTTTAACACATATTGTTTTATGAATCATATTGGGAGAGAAAAATCAGATCAAAGGGGGAAAAGGGAGAGATTTAAAAAAAAAACCAGAAAAAAGAAGTGAACTTAGCATGTGTTGATTTACAGTCAGTCTCTTTAGTTCTTTTTCTGGATACAGATGGCATTTTCTATCCAAATTCTATCGGGATTGTTTTGGATCATGAACCACTAAGAAGAACCAAATCTTTCATAGTTGATCATTGCACATTTCTGCTGTTATTGTGTACAATGTACTCCTAGTTCTACTTGTTTCACCCAGTATCACTTCTTGTAAATCTTTCCAGGCCTTTCTTGTTCATCATTTTTTATAGAACAGTAATATCCCATTACCTTCATGTACACAACTTGTTTAGCCATTCCCCAACTGATGGTCATTTATTCCTTTTCCAGTTCTTTGCTACCACAAAAAGAGCTACTCCAAACATTTTTGCACCTGGGTCCTTTTCCCTCCTTTATGATTCCATAATCTTTTTCTATGAAATATTAGTCAGGTAGACCACAGGCTCTCAAAGGACAAAGCTTAGACACAGTTCCAATGATAGACTGCTACGCAAGAACCATCCAAGTTAATCCCTGCATCTCATGGAGAAGGGTACCATCCCTCTCCTTTACCTCCCATTATAGTTTGCCCAGGGTTCAGCTTTGAAGGATGCTTGACTACTGTATAGGAATTAGACTCCTGAAGTTCTCAGAGTCATTAACTATTCACAAATACAAGGGCTAATTGCAGTAATGTTACCTTTGGCTCTAAACTAGACAAGTTTTGGAGTGGAGGAGTTGTGAGGAGAAAAAAACATCCAGGTTCTTAGTATATTTGTAAGGGTCAGATATGGACCAGGTTTATTCCTGTTTATAAAAGGGAATGAAAACATAGGGAATCAGAACATGTGTGCAGAATGATGAAAAGTTTGTCACTACTAGAATAATCAGTTGGGATGCTAATATTCAATCTTCTTTGGAACATAGGGATTTGGGGGAACGTTATTAACTAATCATTATACATTTCAAATATAATGAGTACAGTCCTGTCAAAAGCTAATCTTGATCTTTCAGAGCCCCTTTCTCTAATTACCTTAGTGAAACCATTGACTTTTCAAAGCATTAAAAATCATTCCTTTCTTAATTTTTTTTTGCTTTCTTCTTTCCTCCTTTCTTCCCTCCCTCCCTCCCTTCCTTCCTCCCTTCCTTCTTTCCCTCCCTCCCTTCCTTCCTTTCTTTCTTTCCTCCTTCCTTTCTTTCCTTCCTCCTTCCCTTACTTTTTTCTTTGCTTCCTTCCTTCCTTCCTTGCTTTCCTCTCTCCTTCCCTTACCTACTTTTTTCTTTGCTTCCTTCTTTCTTTCCTTCTGTTAATTACTTTTTTCTTTGTTTGCTTCTTCCTTTCCTTCATTTTCTCCCTCCCTTCCTCCTTCCTTATGGGAAGAGTCCAGATTGTTCATTTGGGGAAGGCAGCTTCTAACTGATGAAACTCTCTCTTACCAACATAGATCAGCCCTGAGTCTGCAGCTAGTGGCCTTAGTTACTGGGGGGCATTGAAGGGTTAAAGTCATTTGCCCATGTTCATACAGCCAGCACATTTCAGAAGTGGACTTGAAATTCTGCTCTCTCCTTCCCTCCCCCCCGAAGTCATCTCTCTATCCACTATACCATGCTTCTTCTCCAGTGGATCTGCAAACATGGATGAAATTAGCCCTTACTGTCCTTTCCCAATGATAGGATTATACTGACATCTAGAGGTCTTTTTAGAAATAGTATCCCAACTTATTTACCACCATAGATCCTTCAAATCTGCATCCTAAACTATCAATCACATCCTAATTTATTTTCCCCATGGGAGCAATATTACAATTGGAGCCTTAATTCCTGACCAAGGATTCTCTGACCAGAAATATGTCACAAAAGCAGAGACAAACTATAAATCTCTATGACCATTTAAATAGTAAAATTATGTTCTAAGATGTATAAAATGGATTTTAAATATATACCATATCCATTGATTTTACAAACATTGAGATGGATAGAGTGATAATGCTTGCCTCTTAAAAGCTGTCCAAGGATACTTTGGATCAAGACTTTCTTTTTCTGTAGACAGATCATTCTGTAACAAGCAAAGGTATTCAAGGTCATACTGCACCAATTGTCTAGGCAGGTGTGATGGAGTGGGGAGAGCCCTTAATTTGGGAGTCATAAGACTTGAACTTTCAGCCTGCACCTTGATGTTTACTATCCCCAGCAGGATAAGGACAAATCACTTAACCACCGAGACTCAGTTTCTTTATCAGAAAAAATGATAATAATACTCTTCCTGGCTTCTCACATTTATCTAAGGCTTTGGAAGTTCTTAGAATTGCTCCAATATATCATATCAATTTGACTTTTGTGTAAGTTATCATTTTCATTTTTGCATTTTTTTCTCTGGTATTTTCAAGTGCTGATATTTACATATAAATTGGAGATTTTATTGGGAATGATGTATTTTAGATTAAAAATAACCAATTAGCTATTCTGTATCTGATTCCTTTCATCATCTCTAATCTGGTTTCTTGTTCATCATTTAAGCGATAATGAAGGGTAAATGGGCTTTGGAATATTATATAATAGTAAATGGTTCATTTGGTGTTTTATTAATTTTTTTAAAATCTTATACACTTTATTTCTATGTATTTATTTATTTTTATTAATACTTTTTATTTGCAAAACATATATATGGGCAATTCCTAAACATTAACTCTTACAAAGCTTTCTGTTACAAATTTTTCCCTCCTACTCCCCATCCCTCCCCTAAATGGCAGGATATCCACTACATGATAATTATGTTAGAATACTTAAGAAATCGAATATATGTATAGTTATTGCTACATAACATTTTTTGTGCAGGAGAAATCATATCTACAAGAAATAATAATCCGATAAAGGAAATATAATGCAAGCAAACCTCAATAGAGAACATGAAAATGTTATGTTGTGGTAAAATCTTATACACTTAAAAAAAAAAAAAAAGTGTCCATTCTCCCGTTTCTGTATTCATTTCAGAGTGTCAGCACTTTACAACAACTGTGACCCGAGCCAGCCCAACTGTGGCCTTTGTGGAGCTCAGTCCCAGCCACCAGCCTAAGGACTATGAAGCAGAAGACAAAGATCAGAGGAAACTGGAGAATGAAATGAGTGGGAAGGTGGAGTTGGTGCTGTCCCAGAAGGTGAAGAAATTAAGAAACAAAGGGCAATGCACAAGTTCACATAATTTTACTTTGCAACTGGCTTTTGGTTTTAAAATGTTCTCCAATCCTCCTCCCACTGCTCAGTGACCCAAGACATGGTCCGTCTTTCAGCTTTTGATATTAAAATGCTCAAAAATTGCCATTCTGGGTCACTGAGTCACATGTTCCCTTTCCTTTAAATTAATTGCCCACTCAGGTTGGTTGAGTTTACAGGCATTTGCTAGTGAGGAAATTTATCTGTGATAGCTCCAGTTCTTTGTGTTAAGTAAAGGAATCTTGGACTAAAACAAAGAGAGCAGGTGATGAACCCATGATTGTTGTGTAAATTTTGTAATTTGTTGTATAAAACGTGGATATCTATGAGGTTTGGGTAGTTGCCAGGGAGAAGGGGGGAAAGGTAGGTTTGTATTATAAGTGGACTTGGCTCTGTGACCCTTGACAAACTATTCAAGCTCCCTAAGTTTTTAGGCAAATCTCTGGAATCATAAGTTGCAGCAAAGCAGGTGCCCATCTGCATTGGTGGGGGAAGTTCCTTATTGGGAAGTTCTTATGTAGATCAAACCATAGAGTAAGGAGTTTGTATTTTTCCTCATGGGTTCTACAGAGAAGATTTTTGAAGAAGGGAATCTTGCTTAGACCTGTATTTTAGGAATAGTAACAATATAGACTAAATGCTATGTGAAATCCTAGGAAGGAAGAATAATTTTTGATTGGGAGAAGGGAGCAAATGAGGAAAGCCTCCAAGTAGGTAATAGAGTTGCATCCTTAAAGATAGGAAGCATTTCAACAAGGAGAGAAGCTTTCCAGTCATACAGAATGGTATGATAAAATATATAATACAGAATTAGCTCACTTTGGCTAAAACATACAGTATATGGAAGGTAGTAGTAGAAAATCAGGTTAGAAAGAAGGTGGTATTATATCATGAAAGGGACCAAATACCAGATTAAAGAATTGAAACTATTAAGTCTGTTAAAGATTTTAAGCTGAAAAAATTATATGGCCCAGTCTGTGCATATAGAATATTAATTTGACAACAGTATGAAGAAGGAATTGCAACATATGGGGCAACGATATTGGAAGAAGGGAAGCTGGTGAGTTCAATTATCAGGCATTTGTTAGGGGCCTGCTATGTATCAGGTGCTATGCTACAGATACAAAAATATAATTGAAAAGGTCCTATTTTCAGGGAACTTAAGAATGCATGTACATAGAAGTGTGCATAAAATAAATTCTAAGTGATTTGGAGATAATGGCCCAATTAAAAAGAAATCACCTTTGGAGTGAGTTTTGAGAGAAATAAAGAACGTGATTCTAGTATTCTAAGTAGGAGAAAATGGAGGCTTTAGTAGGGTGATGGCTATGAAAGTGCTAAGAAAGGGGCAGATTTGAGAGAGATTAGGCTTAATTTCTGATTGTATATGGCAGGAGTCCAAATGCTGGTTCTTTGAAGTTAAGTGAGTTGCAGGAAGAAATAGAGAGCAAAACTATGTTATTGGAGGATCTCAACCTTAGAACTAGGTAAATCTAACTACAGAATAAACAAGAAAGAACTTAAGGAGGTGAATTGAATTTTAGAAATGTCATGGACCTCTGGAGAAATTAGAATGGGGATAGAAAGGAATATACCTTTTTCTCAGTAGTACATGGCACCTACACAAAAATTTACCATAGGGCATAAAAACCTCACAATCAAATGCAGAAAGACAGAAATATTACATACATCATTTTCATATCATGATGCAATGAAAATTATTTGTAATAAAGGGCCATGTGAAAATAAGACAAAAAAGTTAATTGGAAACCAAATACTGGTTCCTTGATCTAGTGATAGAAAAGACCTCAGAGGTTAATGAGCTGAACCTTCCCTTTTCATTTTACAGATGAGAAAACTAGTGTTAAATGACTTATTAAAATTACATAAGTACTAAGTGTCAGGAGCAGGATTTGATCCCAGGTTCTCTTTTCACACTACTAGTCCACTTTAGTTTCAGTTATGAATGACTGAAAGAATGGCAGTGTCATCAACAAAATTCAAACCAGTTAAGTTAGAGAGGGATGGCCTGTATTCCCGGGCTACCCCTAGTGTACAGAATAGTGACTTGCCTCTCCTATGAAAGTTATTCCCTGTCCACAAATAGAATTTTATCTGTGGCAGATAAGGAATAAATCACATTTCTTTACAAGTGTTGTAAAGACTCATAGCAGAATCTTTTCTGGTGTTCAAAATCTTTTTAAATGAACTTATGGGTGAAAAGTACTCTGAACCAACTGGGGAAAATTGTGAGAATTTGCCTCTCCTCAGCAACCATTCTTTGTCCTCATTACACATAACAGTTAGGATTCCAGCACTGGAAGAACGAGAAAAGAAATTTGTATTTGCAGTCCCCATCACTTTCTCAGTTTCTTTGAAGATTTTTTTCTTTGTAAAACAAAATCAGACTGCAAACACACAAAAGAAGGGCATTTGATAAAAGTAAAAGGTTTTATTTGAGTTTTACCCAGCCCACTGATTCACTGCTGTCATTTGGGCCGCAACCCCATCTTCGTCACCCTTACTTGGCTTTTGTCAGCTACTGCTCGTAAGAGAACAGTTTAAAGTTAAAATTTACAGGGTACTAACTTCTGTGTATTTATAAGCATTGTAAAAATTTTTAATTAAAGTTATCTTTAGATAGTACTTTGACCTAAATGCTACAGTTTATTTAATCCCTCATTTGGCTTGAATTTATGATCCAAAAGAGAAAATAGAATTTTACCAGGAAGTATGCTTAATATTAAACTTCCATAATTATAGACAGATTACTTATGAAGTAAATCCTGAATCGAAATCCCCCTGTCCAATAAACTCAGCTATCCAGCCTCCCTTGTGTTACACAAGGGGCCAAAAGAAACAGCACAAATCCCATGCACTAAAGTACATTCATTTAAGAGTCACAAAGAGGTACCAGTCATAGTGAAAGGTAAGAGATGGCAGACTGGTGTGAGAGAAGAAATACAATGGAGATTATGGAAAGAAAGCATAGGAACCCCAAGAATCTGGGGCTATTTCATAGCACTTAGGACAAATTGACCAAGGTGCTCCAGTGGCCAGTGAGGGCATTCTGCTTTGTAGCTCAGTACAAGAATCCATCACAATGACTCTCATTCAGCAAGCAAAAATTAAATTATTGTTCAGTCTTCTTGTTTGAGAAGACAAGTTTGTGTGTATTCATGTACATGAATGAAGACAGAGGAAATAAACTAGAGGGGATGAGAACAAAGATCAATGTTTGTTAGGTTATTTTCTATACAGATGCTTGTTACAGAGGCAACTTAAGGAGCATAGTCAATATTAAGTTCTAGATTTGGAGGTTGGAAAACTGAACTCAAAGCCTAATAATGAACTTGATGAATCTGAGAATAAGTCAGTTGATTTCTCTCAGCCTTATACAGTTCATAATTAAAAACTATGAGCATGAAAAAGACCAAGAGTAGCCATATGTATATAGTTAAGAAAATTTTGTCCATCAAAAAGGTGTTAACTTTTCAATATTCATAATTCTGGCTTGGAGAAAACTCATTTATGTACTCGTTCTTTTGAAATACTGAATAAATAAGCATTGCCATTTGTAAAAGAAGAATATGTTCCCATTAATTCTGCATATTAGCCACTCATTGATGTAGCTGAATTAGAATTTTGCCTCCTGAGAGTTATAGGAATTATATGGCCCATCTTTTACGTGCAGTTTAGTTTTTCTGGGAGAAAAAGTGGTTAATGCCAGTTGGGGTGACTGGGGGAGGGAGAGAGCCTAATTTTAAAATCTCCAATGATGATTATTTAAATGCAGCAAGGATCAGTTAAGGTCAGATATTTTGGCTCTTCATATTTCTATAACAGAGAAATGCTGTCTGTTTTGTCCTTAGATTTCCTTTCTAAGGCCTGAGAATTTAATTCCCACAATGCTTTTAATAGTCATATCTGCTGCTTTTTGACACAGGCAACGAAGCCAAAGTCTCCAGAACCAAAAGCAGTTCTGTTGTTTCCATACCAGAACCAAGGACCAGAAACCAACCAATCAACTTTGCCAAATCTTGATTCGCAAGGTAAAGAAAAAGGAAATGTTTTATATGAATTTTACCCACTTTTGTTTGGGGCTGTAATGAAAGGTTCATTTCAGCAAGAAAAGGTTTAGCCTATATATGGTGGAGCCCTCAGTCCTGATCATTTTCCAGCATCTTTAGGGAATTATATGACTGAAGAATGGGGGGACCTGTAGCCTACAAATAATCAGGTCTGTGACCGAAGCTGCCTTAAGGGGGCAGGGAAGATGGCAGGCTCCTAAATTCCACTTTAGGATGGAAGCTGGAACTTCATTGTGGTAAGGCTTTTCTACTTAGGGATCCACATCTATAGCAGAGGTATTAAACACAAGATTTGTGGTCCACACACAGCCCATAACATTCCCAAGTGTGGCCTAAACCAGATCAAGATATAATTGAGAAACTGTTGGGATTTAACAGAATAAATAAAATGTAATACACAAAAAAATGTAATATAAAATATAATAATAATAATATAATGATTTGGGGATTTTCTAAGTTCATACGTGGTCTGCAGTGAGCCCCATTTATACTTAAGCTTGACACCCATGTTGTAGGGGACCCCCGGCCTATCTCCTCCTTCAGCCAAGGACCTCTGCATCCTGCAGAGGGAGAAGGCTTTAAGTGAATAAATCCCATCTGTGAGCTTCATTGATCTTAATTGGCTCCACTGCTCTAGAAGAAGCAAATGGAAGGGACGAGAGGAAAAGTATAGATAAGCCTTTGGTGGGCACAATTTAGAGCTGAAGTGCCTGATTATTTGTTTCCACTTCTCTTTTCATTGAAAACATGCCTTTTTCTGGCTTACTCTTAGCAATGAAGAACCATTATTTTGATATGACATTAGAGCTGACTCTCCTAGTTTATGTTGCCTTCTGGGAAATTATTTCAGTCCTTTCTTCACAATAGCAAACATCTGTTTTAGGAGAGAAATAACCAGTACGCATATTTGTGGGTACCAACTTCTTAATATGAAAATGGCTTCCATTCTGTCATTAAAGTATCAATTTCAGACCAGTGCATCTAAGGGATTGAGGCCCAATAATTGCTTGTCAGTAAATCCCATCAAGTGGGATTCCAATACATTTGGTCCCTGAATCACCAGCACCTACCTCAATTCCTTACTCAATAAATTCCCATTGGATTGGACTCAGTACCAGTGGATATAAATGGATATTATATGCAGAACCTTATGTAAATAAATCTTCAGTTATGTGTTGAAAAGGAATTTTATACTAGAGAATGTGCTGTTAAACCAAAGAAATTTACCTCACTCATAAATTGACCAAATGGTAGCATTTCTAAAGAACCAATTAAGGAGCATCAGAATATAGATGAATTTTAATAGTCTTCTCCACCTCTAAATCTCAGAGTTTAAACATGTTTTCTTCAAGAGAAACATTTGTGCTTCTGCATTTCCTCTATGCTTCTGTAATTGAACACAACTATTAGAGAGATATACTGTTATTTAATTCTTTCTTCATACATGATTGCAAGTGTTAGTCAATTAAAAGTATACAGTAAGGGGATTGCTGATAGAAAAATAAATTGTAGTGATGCTTTTAGTTTATCCATTGTATTGTTCTGAGAAACACAGAGCCTTGGAGACATGAGACCTTATTTGTTCATTCCTCCTTTTTTATAAAGTGAAGGTCTCCAGGTCTCTGGCAATTAATGTCGAGTATGATTGCTTCTTATAAATTATAAAAACTGAAACATGTTTAGGTGATTTCTCATATCAAAAGTAGATGCAATATTTAAACTAGGCTTCCTAGCTCTCAGTCTATTGTTCTATCTTCCAATAAATGTCAGTAAACAATTACTTAGTGCCTGCTATGTGCCAGGAGCTATACTAAGTTCTAAGGATACAAATACAAAAAAAAAAAAAAAAAAAAAAAAAGAAAGGGAGGGAGGAAGGAAGAAGGAAAAAAGAAAAGAAAGAAGAAAGAGAGAAAAAAGGGAGATGAAGAAAGAAAGGAAGGAAGAAAGAAAGAAAGAAAGAAAACCCATGTATACAAGGGCTTGCAAATCTAATGAGGCAAGATAATAAAAGGAAGCTGGGGAAGTATGAGCTCCCTCCTTAAATAGAGATTTGAAAGTTCATAGCTCCACTTTCCAATCAGAAGGAAAGAGGGGTAGTGAATGAAGTAGTGGACCAAAGTCATTGGGTGATGAGGTTCTTGGGGCACCATGATAAACTCAAGAGAAGTTCCAAAGTCACACAGCCAGGAAAGAAATGCAAAATCAGACTTCAATGTCTTCTTATTCTTCATAAGGCCATATTTCTAGGTTGGTGAGGTTGTCATGCTAGTATATTTTTTACTAGTATTTTGGTGAAACTGTGATTTCAACTATATGGGCACTATCTCCCCCACTGCAGATCTCTTTTAAGTTTTCCTTCAAAACTAAAATGTGATTCTGATTTTAGTATGTCAACCTGTCTACAAAAGATGGCAATTCTAGTCTTCTTCTAAAATATACCCAAAGTAAAACTGGTGACTTTGAACAGCTTACCCTTACTTAAATCCAACTTGTATGTCATGGAATCACCTCCCTGATGCCATGGTCCTCTCTAAGAAGGAAGGACAAATAGCAATAACATAGCCCCAAAATGTCCCCCAGTTTAGGGGAGGGCATAGTCTTGAAACACTGAAATCATTAGAAAAAGACATTTAAAGTTTATCAATATAAAGTTTCTTTCACCAACTGTTTTGTGAAAGAAAAAAGGGGGAATACACTAAAATGTATTCATATCTTAGTATGAATTTATTCATAATGAAAATTATGAATATTATATGGGGGAATAGGCATTTCTTCAGTGCACTTATAGAAACATTATCTCATTCTGTTCTCACAACAATCCTTGAAAATGGATTGCCCATTGTACAGTTAGGAAATTAAGACAATTAAGAAATTGTGACGTGACTTGGGTCCCACAGCTAACAAGCGTCTGATTTGGATCAGGACTTTATGATTCCATGCCCAGTTTCTATTCATTGCAAGGGTGGATCTGCAATGATTAAGATTAAAATACAATTGAGAACTGTTTGACAAAATAAATAAAAAGCCAATACTACATAGATAATATTAATCTGTGAAGTTTTCTTCTTGAGAGTTCCCCTTCCCTAATAAAATCACAGATCTAGATTTTTTAAAATCCTTACTATATTTGTAAATATTACATAAAAGGAAACTTCTAACACAGGGCTGGGCTTGGAGGCAGAAGACAGACCCACAGAATTTGAGCTCTGGAACCCACCAACTATGCAATCCAATCTACAGTCAAAGGAATCCCCAATAAAATCCTTCACTGTAAGATCCCTAAAGAGAAGGAACCCATCCCCCCCCCAAAGTAGTCCATTCCATTTTTGGATAATTATACTATGATAAATATATTATAATTATAATTTATATAAACAAATATAAATTTGTTTCAGGCTGCAGGCTAAAATTAGCCTCTTGGTAATTTCCTGCTCCAAAAAGAACAAATGTAATTCCTCCTCCCTAAGACAGCCCTTTGGGCCCTTGAAAACAGTTATCATGTCCTCCTGAGTTCAAATCCTATACATTATCTGGGCAACTCCGGAGAAATCATTTTACCTCTTGGGATAAGCACCTTCCAGGCCAACTTGAACAAATTGCCATTCTTCTTTGGTGGAGGAAATTTATTAAACTCCCAGATACATTAAAATCCATATCCTAAAAGGAGAGCATTGGGACTCAAATTGCACACACACTTTTATGGGAATATTTTCTTTTTTTCCAAATCCTCCTGAGCTCCGCTCAGCTCACCTGGTTATGATCCGGACGCCACACTCACACACCCTTTCCCCCGTCTCGAGGTCCATTTCTGTTTTCAAATTTGATAACCTGTTCTGTTCTAACATCCGATCTAGAGTCGCCCGGCGCAGCCACTGTTCCGCTTAGGGTTCGGAACTCTTGGCGACGCTCACGGTTTTTCTCCCAGTCAGGTAAACGACCCCTCGGATAGTTGCACATTTCCTTCTGTCGCGTTGAGTGGGCATGAATACCTGCTGGGGGGCGAAGCTGGTATTCGTTTCCCCTTCTGCTTTCCTAGAAAAGCGCTTGTTCCTGACACACAGTTGGCAAAGAGCTATTTCTTCAATGCAGAACGTTGGGAACCACAAAACAAAACTCCGATCATTTTGCCAGACCAGCTTTGTTTTGGTTTTTGAGACCCTAAAAGAGCACCACATTACGTCTCAGTTTTCATTTTTGTTTTTCCTCTTCTGTTTTTGTTTAAACAGGGAGATCAGAAGCATTTCATATCCAGGGGTAATGGTTCTGTTGGTAACTGTGGTACAAGGCTTTTCTTCTGCCTTTTTTCTGCTTAGTATTTCCCCCTGTAGGACAGGGAGGGGAGAAGACATAAGCCAGAGTCCAATGTATATCGCAGAAATTTCCTTTCTTTTTGAAGTAAGAAATAGTTGCTGCCTCTAGTTTAGAAGCTAGTGCTAATTTATGTGATTTATGTGTATTATACGTCTTACCTTCTTTTGGTGTTGGGTCCACTCCATTTCTGTGGTCTACTTCGTCATGATTTTCTAATGCTCTTGGCTTGTGAAAAAAACAGGGATTGGTTTGTAACTGAAATAGGTATCCCAAGTGCCATCACCAAAAGGAAAAAAGAAATTGGTAACAATTCATTTTCTGTTTTTTTGGTTTTTGTACAGTGGAGTCTAATAGCACTGAGAAGTCCCCTGCAAGTACACCTGTAAGTAACTGATTTTATTATTATTATTATTTTTTACTGTGATTTTTATATTGGTTTGGTGAGCAGGATACTTCATTTATTTAAAGGGACCTTATTTACATATTGCCAATCAGGAAAGAGGAAATAGAAGCAATGAATGAATGAATGAAAATAATTCAAAATTTTCAGGATGCTGAAATGATTCATATAGCCGGGAGACTTAATATGGCAGGCGTTTCATTATACAATATTGTCATTGTACCTTAAAAAGTTCACTGATATACTTCACTTAGTATTGATAAAATAGAAAATGAGCTACTAAAAATAAATATGAAAAGGGGAGTCATTAAAACAAAAACCTAAAAGTATACAAATTTATTCATTCATTCAAAATAATTTTTTAAAAAAATAAGAAAAGACGTATGTATTGACAAGGATCGAGGAAGCTTCACCATGAAAAGATAGCTTGATTTTAGGGAAAGTGAAGCAAATTTGACATTAGAGGAAATGGATTCATTCCTACCTCTGCTACTTCCCAGCTCTTTCACATTGGACAAGACACCTAATTTCTCTAGGTTTTCAATTTCTGTTTTCGATACTGTGTGTTGAGATTTCTGGGGACCAGGCCAGTAAATCAGGGTCTACCATCATGCTGAAAAAAAAGTATTTGAACTTTTCCTTAAAGTTCTATTCCCTTTTCCCCCTAAATATACTGTCTCCTGCTCCTCTCTACACTTCTAATTAATACATTTTGGAGCATGTAACATGTAATATGAGCCCCTTTGTGACATCCGTGAACTACTCTTGTTCTTCTCTGTCTCTCTCTCTCTGTGTCCCTCTACACTCTATCCCTAAGAACTTGACATGATTGATCTGTGCCAAAGTTCCCACACAAATTCCACATAGGTTAGCCCAATTCACTCCATGATTAGCCAACCGAAATGTAATTTCCCTGCTGAGGTTAGCAAAATTCTAGTTCTATTTCATGTCTCTTTGTGTTACTGCGTACATAAACACCAGATAAGATTGGGCTGATCTATGGGAACTGACCTAGGATCTTGGTTCTGAATGCATGTACATCTCGTGCCCAGAAATATTAACAAATTTTTAACGTCATTCCTATGGGGGTTGAAGCAAAGGCTATCTCATGCCAAGAGCTAATTACTCTATGCATTCATTAAGTCATAAAGGGCTCATTGAATCCAGCCAGCATCTTGGAAGAAAACCAAAGTGGGGCAAAATACAAAAGCTTTTTAACCAACCAGGAAAGGCCCTTAGAAATGTGAAAAACTTAAGCTTCAGCATTTTCACTTGGGTGTTAGACTATAGCTTAATTGTGTTCATTTGGCTCTGTCTGCTCTAGAGATATATTGCTGGATTCTGACCATGGTTTTATTTTTCTAAGCGATTCAACTTTTGGGCATGGGATCCAGAGGAGGAGCGCCGCCGGCAGGAGAAATGGCAACTTGAACAGGAGCGTTTACTTCAGGTATGGTGGGGCTTTGCTTATCAGCTATTTGGGGATGTTTGGTTTTCATTTGACTTTTCATTTTCCTTCTATTGCCTTCAATATTTGGATCTGAAAATCTATAGGATTATACATTTAAAGCTAGCATGGATTTTAGAGTTCCCCTTAACTAAACTCCTTCATTTTAAAAAAGATTCCCAGAGAGATTCAGTGATTTTCTCATAAAATTAATAAATGTCTAAGGTGGGATTCAAACTAAGTTTCTCCTGCCTTCCAAATCCAATTCTCTATACATTGTAGGTCATGACACCACTCAAAGCAAAATCTCCTAACTATGAGATTATAACCTTATCAGTCTGACATTTTCTCCATGACCATTCAGATGTCATCATGCATCCTTTCATATTTAGAGAAAATAGCTATTAGCATGAGATGGAGAAATCCACCTATTAATATTTCATGGGTCAAACCAGGCCATCCTATTAATGGCTGATAGAATCTCTTCCTCTTAGGTCACTAATTAAATTCCAGCCAAGACAGTGAGAGAAATCAGTTCCCAAACAGCTGTGTGATAACTTTGGTGAAATAAGGCTGTCAAATCTGTCCCAGTTTACAAAAACTCCACTGTGATCCACTTCTCTTCTAATTAAAAAAAAAAAAAAAAAAAAAAGTTAGATAGTATTTAATAAGGAAGCCTAGTGTTCTAACATTTAAGTTAGTATCTTTCCCCCCCCCACCTTACCATAGGAAGTGAACATTGAATTTCAAAAGCATTATTTACATTGTCATTCAGAAAATGATACTTAATGTGATTTTAATATATATTTTCAAAATATTCTTACTTTTAGAAAATTAATTCCAAAGCTATCTCATGCTCAACCAGCTCAAACAAATAAATTTAAAGGATTTGAAAAGCCTGATGAGTTTGGTATATTTTAAGTGGGGCAAGCAAAGGAAAAGTAAAACCTTTTTATGACTTAAAAAAGCAAATGTATTTGTAGGAAAGATGCCCAGTTTTTCTTTAAAATCTGGTTTTCTTAGATGTAGTCGCATGCTTTTCTGCTCATAAAATCGAAGAGATGGAAAGTATATGTGTCTGTCTTCTGGAATTCCCACGTTACATTTATTGGCTTGTGCCTACTTAATTAGTAAACATCCATACCCAAAATGCTATAATGTATGTAAAAGAACATCTCATGTGCTATCATCAGTTTTTGTTTTTTTGTTTGTTTGGGGTTGGTTTTTTTTTTTTTTTTTTTTTTTTTTTTTTTTTTTTTTTTTTTTTTTTGCTGAGGCAATTGGGGTTAAGTGACTTGCCCAGGGTCACACAGCTAGGAAGTATTAAGTATCTGAGGTCACATTTGAACTCAGGTCCTCCTGATTTCAGGGCTGGTACTCTATTCTTTGTTATTTTAATAAAATAACTGAAAAAAAGAAAAAATCGATCCTGGTCACACTTTGCCCCTTAGTTAATAGCTATCTCCCTGCTTAGTTTCCTCCTGAGTACTGGGACAGAAGTACCTCACAGAGTAAGGGAAACGTCCATATCTCACCAGCACACACAATAAAGCCATTTAAGTTTTCTTGTTGATCAGTGATTCCATTGGCTGAGGAAGTAACTGGTTTATATTGAATTGTATCCTTAAAGGATGGACAAAAGCTCCCAGGCCCACGCCTCTGCTTGTTAAACCTGCCCTCAAGTTTGAAGTTCTGGGGGCCAGTCTTATAAGCCAGAGCTTTGCTGAAATTCTTCTAGAACTTCACCGAAAAACCAGGATTTCAGAACTGGAATTTAGTCAGTTGACGTGGTTCTAGATTGCGTCACACTGCCCAACATTGCTTTTTTCAAAGCATTAAGAGGTAGAGGAATAGAGACAAATCTTCAAAAGAACCTAATTATATATACTATGGTGGTATGCTAGCTTAGACCAGAAGGCAAAATGATTGGTGGATACTTAGTATTTCAAAGGATGCTCTAGAACAATAAAAAAGAAATAACTTATTTCTAAGTATAGTTTGGTGACAGTAAGTCATAATATTTGACTGGAGGTTCTACATTCAGCATTTCCTCAGCTAACTGGTACAGTGGATAGAGTGCCAGGCTTGAAACCAGGAAGTCCCAAGTTCAAATCCTACCTCAGATACTTAACAAGCTATGGGGGAAATTCTGCAAGTCCCTCAATATTTGTCTACTTCAGTTACCTCAACTGCAGAGGGGGATGATAATAGCACCTACTTCTAAGGGTTGTTTTGAGGATTCAATGAGATAATATTTGTAAAATAATAGCAATGTGGACGCTTAATAAATGTTCCCTCCCTCATTTTGCCTAACCATTGGAAGGTTAGTTGGAGCACCAGTTTTAAATTTTAACAATGATTTTTTTTTCCAGTGATTTGTTAATTTTTTCCTGGTCAAGACTCCAAATATTTCAATTAATTTTAAAGACTTCCTTATACAGAACATTTATGTTCCCCTAGATGTGGAAACTCGTATTACAGTGCTTCTGAAAACAAGGGCAGTTCTAATGCTCCTAACATTTTAATGGGTCATTAGGAAGCTTCACTTGATTCAAAAGTTATTCAGCTCAAGAGATCTATTTTGATGAAAGGCCATAAGCAAAAAGCAATCAGATAGTTAGCTAATTATCATTTTATCCACTTTCTGTAAAAACTTAAAAATTTGCCTTGACAGCACTTTTTTAGATCAGTGCCCAAGCTTATATTTGAATAGAGTTCACATATTTTGAAAAAAAACTACTATTGAAGTTCTATGAAGCACATGCTTCTGTCATTTGGGTAGGTAGTTGAAGGCAGATATTTCTACCACCATTTCACAGATGGGTAAACTGAGGCTCAGTGACAGGAAGAGACATTCCTTCAGGATTTAGGATTAGAGCCAAGATTTGATCATTCCAACCCTTAACATTCTTTCCACTGTGCTGAGTTGCCTTTTTGAAGTTAAAGTCAACTAGAGTTTTAGCTTATTTTTTAATACTAGGTCTCTCAAAAGTTGATTTTAGCTTGTTTCATTTTTCTTAGAATTGTCCACATCCATAAGTTAAGATCCAAACTAGGATTCCAAAGATAAATGTGTCTACAGAGAAGTCCTGGCAGATGTAGCTTAATAGCTATAGTATTTTTCTTATTTGCTTGGATAGTTTGAAACGACCACCAAAATCTCATCTTGCTTGTCATCTGGTCCACTTAGACCATTCAGCAAGAAGTAACTTTTGCAACATACTGCACACAGAATGTGGAGATGTCCATTTGTTTGCTTTTTAATGACTCCTTGTGATGTATGAGATGCTCGGTTTGGTCCAATTTACTGAAATATTCCATAACAGGAGAGATACCAGAAGGAACAAGACAAATTGAAAGAAGAGTGGGAGAAAGCACAGAAAGAAGTGGAAGAAGAAGAGCGGAGATATTATGAGGAGGTAAGAAAAATGATGGGGAAGCAGATGTGAAATGAGCTTGCTGTCCCAACTCATCAGAATCTCAGTCTTTGGACTTGGTGGGTGGATCTGTCCATCACCGGGAAAGGCTTCTGATAGCCCTTTTGAAAAGAATATAGGAGAGCTGTCTGATAGTAAATTCTCCTGCAGATAACAAATCCCATTAATTGGTTCCTCAAATACATTCTAAAAATAAAGACAATCTATATTGTAACCTAACACCCATGTGAGAACATACTAATCTGATTAGAGATTGGTTTGGTTTGTCCAGGGGAAGTGAAGAAATCATTTTTATAATATTATGGAAAGCATGTTGGGTAGCAGTAAAATAAACTGGTTGGGATTGTCTTTATATCAAAATTATTTAGTTTTATGTATCCTGCTATCTTCTCTTTGAAGCTGCTAAGACTGTATGCAGTAATAGTCTGCTTAATGTCATTAAATCTGAGAGTGTAGGATTCTAGATTCAAAGGTATGAAAGTCCTTGGAGATCTCTAGTCCAGTGCTTTCTTTTTGCAAAAGCCTTAATCATGATCAAACAGCTGGGATTCAAATCTGTGTGCTGTGATGTTTTTTTTAGCCACATTGACCTTGGGTCAGGGAAGATACAGGGTTCAGCAAAGCAATAATAGAGCAGTTAGTGATAAAGTCAATAAGCATTTATTAAGCTCTTACTATGTACCAGGTCTTAAACTAAGCTCTAAAAACGCAAAGAAATGCAGAGTCCTTACCTTCAAGGAGCTTAGTTTTAAAGGGGGTCAGGAGGTGAAAATATAATGGGAATGCTATTGGGGCTGAGAATGATGAGATGAGGGAATGGGTGCCATGGGGGAATAACCTAAGCAGAGCAATCCAAGTGGGGAATACTAAATGAGGTAGGCATCAGGGAAGTGCTAAACCATTAAGGGTCAGGAGATAGATGGGAAAGGGAAAGATAAAGGGGACAGCAAGAGGGGATAGTGGTGATGATGATGATGATGATGATGATGATGATGATGATAGGATTGTAGTTACATAATGCTTTATGGTTTGCAGAGCACTTGACGTTGTTATTTTGCCTTCAAAACAACTTTGTGAAGTAGTAGAATAATCAAGCCCATTTTATAGATGAGAAAATTTAAGTGGTTTGCCCAAGCTCACACATCTCATAAAGGTGTGAGGCAAGATTTGAATATCTTAAGTCAAAAAATCTGGATAGATTGTCACTACCTAGTTACCAGTGCGGGCAAATTGGAAAGCGGGCATGAAACAAGAGATCTGGGCTGGGGGTAGAAGGATTGGCTGTTGAGACTTTTTTTATGATTGACCTAAAATGGAACAGCTTAACTTTATAAAGTTAAAATGATGGTATGATGACACTCTATTAGTAATATTATAATAAAATCATTTGGCTGGAACAATGTTTATATGGGATATGATCAGCGTGTTTTTTAGTTTAATTTGAAAATAACAACAAAATACCAGTTCATCTTAGATACAAAGGCCATATTTTATGCCTACGATCTTCAGCTCTCCTATCATTTATATCGTGAGTTTTTTCTCACAATAGCAAATTTTATGTTTAATCTGCTACCTAAGAGCATTTTAAGTTGGGCTTAGTAATTAGGGCTCCTTTGTACAGACTTTGAAAAAAAATAAATCTTGCCTTATATTGTTTGCATCTTCTGAAAAGCCTTATGGAATAAAAGCAATCTCACTTATTTCCAAAGTTCAGAAGTTTAAAAAAAAAAATATGTCCTCTTGACATGAACAATTTGAATGACTTTTCTCCTGGGCTAACCTTGCTCCTTTTCCTTAGGAACGCAAGATCATTGAAGACACTGTGGTTCCCTTCTCAATTTCTTCCAGTTCAGCTGACCAGATTTCTACCTCCTCTTCTATCACAGAAGGAAATGGGCCCGTGGTGAGATTACTGATGGGAAAGTTAGAGGTTTGGGGCTCTTTCATCCATCCCATAGAATGACTGAAACTCTTGCATGGGGGCACTTTCCACTGTGATGCCCCAGCCATTGCCAGAAGCAATAATATTAATCAAGTTCACACTGATATTGTTTTGTTTTGGGTTTTTTTGTTTTTTGTTTTTTGCTGAGGCAATTGGGATTAAGTGGCTTGCCCAGGGTCACACAGCTAGGGAACACTGATAATGTTTTAAGACTTACAAAGGTACTTTCCTTCCACTGACCTCATGAACTAGGCCGTGTTAGTAGAACTATACTCACTTTACAGATGAGAAAAACTGAGGCTTAGGGAGATTGGGACCTATATATACCCAGCTGGTAATGAGCTATATAAAAGGCTTTAAAGATCCAGCCCTCTCCTCATTTTATAAGAGGAGGACACAAAAGGCAATATCCGAAATTCAAACTCTAGTCTTTCAGCTTCAAATTTGGTGATCTTCCCACTTCATGATGCTTTTTATGTCTGTAAAATAATTTCCATGTGGAAGGAAGGAAGGGTGGTCCCACTCAGACTAACTGAAATCCCTTATAGGAACGGAATACGAGCATCCCAAGGTCTGTAGTCATGAGGATGTCTCTATGGCACTATCCTGGCACCAGAGGTTGGGACCACTTCCAGGTAGATTCCCAAGTGGGGCTCTATAAGAACCAATTCCAGCTCCATTCTTGAAATCCTTACTCTACCTAATATCTGGGTGCATCATAAAAGCCCAAAGAAAAAGCAGTCATTTGTTCTTGGTACCTATTCCCAAAATGCATCAGTTGAGGATAGATAGGGGAGCACCAAAGAGCCAGGTGATCCATAATCTGAATGTACGGCCCCTTTGATGCCTTTGAAACATCAAACAGTTTCCATGACTGGTCACCTCAGTGCTATCTCCTTCCCCCCACCCCTGTTTTTTGGGGAGGCGGAGGCAGCACTGGACATTTATTTTGTTTTCTGGCAAGATCATTTTGATGTGAGCTTTTGAGAGAAATCTAAATTAAGCATTGATACCCCTGGTGCAGAATGCATTGCAATTCCTTGAGACTTAGACACATGCAATCATTTTGAAGATCTCTGAATCATAGGAAACATGAATGAATAACAATTTGACTTTTAATTCCTAGGTTGGGGATGGCAAGAGCTGCCCCTAGTAGTTTAAGACTCCCCATTTCTGGTTGCCTTTAGCCTCCTTTTATTTCCTAGAATAAAATGGAATTGGAAGATTCTAAAGAGGAAGAAAAAAAGCAAAAACCACTCTGGGAGGAAGAAAATGACTTGCTGCTGAAGAATAAGAAAACTGATGCTTTGGAGGAAGCAAAGAGGTATAAACCTTTATCAGAAGTAGCCTTGAAGGGGGAGGAGGTCTTGGGCCTGGCTTCTGACCTTTAAGGAAAAAAACTACCTCCCTGTTGGGCCATAACCAGCCTAGAAAGTGTTTTTCCAATCATCTATCATGCTCTTTTCTAACATGTTATAATGGCTATTCAGTGGACATTTTCACTGTATTAGGCACAATTAGAGAGATATTTTAAATAAACATTAACAAAGGACCATGTTGATTATCTTAGACTCCACACAGTCTTTACCCTTTTCTTGTAGTCACATTGAATGAATCATCTAATTTCTCTGTCACTTAGTTACCATTGACCAGCAGCAACAAGGGAAGGTGCTTGATGGAGGTGTCCCTGGGATATACCTTGGGTCACACTGCCCATTCACTATACTATTAATCATAGGATTAAAGCAGTAATCCTCAAGACCCTAGAACCAGCCCCCACGACCATGTCCTTGGGCACAGTTTGCTATCAGGATATCCTTCCATTCCAATTTCTGGTCTAAATGACGACCAGATGAGAAGATCTCTTCCCCGGGAGCTTCTAGTCTGCTCTACAAGGATTCTAGGCAGCCTGATTCAAACTAGATTTGCTTCTAGAACTCCCCAGAAGCAAAACCAAATCTTTGGAAGGTTCCCAGAGCCAACATGGAATTTCAGAGCCAGGTACCTAAAGCAGGGACAGGTGTGGGTTGGAAGGGATTCCTTAAGCCCATCACCCATCCAAGCCAATCCCTCATGCTTCCCTAAGGAGCCCTTTGCCGATCTCCCAGAAATCTGGAAATTCTCTGCACCCATTCGCATAAACACTTTGGCCATGACTTTTCCCTCTGATCATCAGCGGTGATACCTGCAGTGACAAATGCTGTGTCTCTTTGTCAATGTATCTTCATTATTGTCTTGCCTCACATTTATATGGGACTTTGTGGCATTAAGGGTACTGTCACATACTTTGATCCAAGAGAACAATTGATACAGTAAATGATACTGCAAATAAAAATAATTATGGAAGGCTTAAGAACTCTGATCAATGCCATGATTAACCATAATTCATTCGAGAAGAGAAATGATGAAGTGGGAAAAAAGAAAAGCAAGACAGTCCCTGTTCTCAAGGAGCTCCCATTCCCACAGGGGAGAGACAGCTCCCAAGGAGGCTTCAGACAAGGTCTTTAGGGTGCAGTGATGACCCAGACAATAATGAACTTTCTTGAATCCATTTCCATTAATAAAATCATGTTGTTTTCTGATGTTGAAACCCTTCCACAGCGCCCTGGGGCGGGGGGCAGGTGAGGATCAAGGTCAAGAACCTGAGGGACTTACCTCCTCCATTATAGCTACAAGGGCTGAGTCAACAGCAAGACCCTGATTTGGAGGGCATTAGTATTCCCCCGAGCTCTTGACCTCCTGGGCTTGTCTCCATGAAGATTGAGGGGAGGTAATGGTCTCTCTCTCTCTCTTTCTCTCTCTCTCTCTCTCACACACACACACACACACACACACACACACACACACACACGCCTCTTGTCTCTTCCCTCAGGTATACATGAGTAACATTCAGGTCATGCTATATGGCCACAAATCTTGAGGTCATAGCCACACGATAGGTTCTTCAGGGGGCAATCAAAAGATGCCCAGGGAATATATAGGTATGCCATATAGTCATGAGAAGCAGCCCAAAGCACCATCTCAAAGATGTGTTCCTGGAAAATGAGGGGTCCCAGCCATGTAGCCCGAATGATGGATGAGCTCTCTACTCCATAGGAGTGATTAGTGATGGACACCAAGCCCTTACATGTTACTTCACTCACTCAATAAGCAGTTATGTAGAAGTTGCATGAATTAGAATGACCAAATTCTAGAGGGCAAAATTTCTGATCTCTCCCAATAAACTCTGCCACCTCACAATTATTCCCAGGGATGCCAAGGCTGATTAAGGCACCTTGCCAAACAACTGCGCATTATATTCCTGCTGATTTCTTTGGGGAGGAAGGGAGCATATTAGAGCCCTGCCTCCAAAGGCTGTTTGCAAATGATGAGGATTCATTGCTCCTTCCTTCACTTAGTGGTTAACAGGGTAAAAGATTAAGGGAAGTGAAAAGACCACTGGAAGCAACATGAATTAAGTCATAATTAAGTTTTTCAACCATGCCAGATTACCAAGGTTTCCTCTGCCTCTGTACTTCCTTCCTTCTTCTGTTAGCAGTATGCCACAGGTGACCCCAGCACATCCGGAGACCCCCGTACCAAAAGGAATTGACCATCAATTGTCAACAGATGGACATGGTACACCAGACCGAAGGCTGAACTTAGAATTATCTCAGGGTAAGAATAAAAGGAAATCAATCTTTGCTGACGTCTTAATCCATAAAGAACCTCTCAAAAAACAGGAAAAAAAATAACTTTAATATTTTACAGTATGCTGCTCTTTCTTACCTTTTAAAGTTAAGTATTGTGATCTTTCTGCCATACTGAACGAGAGAATGGAGTCATGGGTAGTCATGTAGATTTGCACTTAAGGGACAAGAGTTCCAATTCTACAAAAACATTTACAATCTGTGTAATCATGGCCAAGCAATTTAACCTCTCATAATCTCGATTTCCTCATCTGTAAAATGGATTGTGCATTACAGTGTTTTCATTAGGAAAACACTTTTCAAAATTCACATATAAATGGGAACTGCTATTGGCACAGTTCATTTTTTTCCCATTTTCATCACATTTACTTTTCTGGGAGCTATGTTTTTTACTGAGAGCATGGGAAGGGATGGGGAAGTGATCCTGAGTTACTTTTCTCATGGAAAGCATTCTTACTCTTAAAATCCTATATTTAGAGCTAGAACAAATCTTGGAGATATCTAATCCCAGCTTGTCAAATTGATGCTCAGGGAGAGAACATAATTTGCCAGGTATCATGCAGTTTCTAGTCGACAGGACGTCTTCAAACCAAGGTCGGCTGACTAGATTTGACCATCTTTCTGCTAGAGCCTCCCTCTATAATAGACAGAAAGGCATAACTGAGAAGAGAAGCTAGAATGACAAAATGTACGTAGAGCTAAAGCAAACACATTGACCAAAACTAATTTTTTATAGGACAAATGAATTTATTGTAACACATATCAACTCTTAGTAGATTTTGAGTTGTACCTGGGTATTGATGTACATTTAGATACAGCTTATAGAAATGTGCCATAAAGTATTTTATCCACTGCACCTCTCACTGCCTTTTATGTGGCCCACTTCTAAGAGTCTGTTTTAGAAGTTACAGGTCAAAAATAAAATAAAATAAAAATAAAAATAAAAGAAGTTACAGGTCAGGTTATGTTTGGTTTCCCCCAAAGTGGACTGAAATTGGCTTTGAGGAATGATTGAAAAAATTCTTGGTGGTTTGCTTGACTTTTAGTGGGAGAAAAAAAAACTTTTTTTGTACTAATTTCTCAACTTCAGACACATCATGGAATCAGCCATGGTCCCCTGCGCCACCCCATGCATTGGAAGATGTGAAACAGAAAACGCTCCCAGTGGATCAAAACATCAACCATCAGCTTGCCTCTCCCAGTGAGAGAAGGAAGTGAGTATCTAGTAGATTTCTTTTTCAATTCATTCATCATAGAGCACCAGCCCTGAAGTCAGGAGGAGTTGAGTTCAAATTTGGTCTCAGACACTTAATACTTGCCTAGTTGTGTGACCCTGGGCAAGTCACTTAACCCCAATTGGCTCAGGAAAAAAAAAAAAAAAAGAATGAATGAATTCACCAAATAGAAAAATGGAGGAGTAAGGAGACAGTGAGGTGTTGTGTTACTTTTTTGTGACTTCCACTTTTTCCCACTAATATCAAGTTCTGACCACTGACTATGTTTCCAAAGCCCAGATCATCCCTCTTGCCAATTGAGATATTATACACCATATTCTTTAATTAAATGCACATAGAAACTAAAACTGAGAAAAATGGATTTTGAAATAAAATAAAAACTAAACATAAGAGGATAATTATGGACCTGGCATTTTTTTTTAACCAAATTCAGTAGCCAAAAAAAAAAAAAAAAAAAAAAATGAATTCAGAAATTAAGAGAATTAAGTCACTGGTTTCAAAGAAATAATGGGGAAAAAAGTGAAATATGGGTTAAAGAATAGGAGTTCACCTATGACCTAGTCTAATTATATAGAAAATGTCTATTTGCTAAGACTGTGGCAAGAGTTGACCTAACCCTGTGATCCATTATCAAAACTTTTTCAAATCGTATTTGAATAGTGAGACTTCTCTCTCACTTAATTAGTAATTTCATCTATTGTTTTTAAAAATGGTAGTGTTTCTTACTCAACATATTTGTTAAATCCTATGACTTTTCACTTTTGTTAGTTGAATATTCAAATTCACTTTCTTTTTTTCCCTTCTCTTTTAGGTTTATCTCTAAACTAGGCTATATGTCACTTTTTTTTTTTTAATGAACTGAATTTGGGAATTGAATTATTTATCTCTGTTACTAATTTTTTTACATAGCATATATTTTAAGGATGTATCCTTTTAACAAGATAGGAAGTTATAAACTTTTTTTAACTCTTTTTTTTTAAAAGCACAAATAAGAATTCTATTAATCAGATCTATCCATTGTTTTTACAAGATGAAGTGCGTCATGGGGCAGCTAGGTGGTGCAGTGGATAGAGCACCAGCCTTGAATTCAGGAAGATCTGAGTTCAAAATCTGGTCTCAGACACTTAACATTCTCTAGCTGTGTGACCCTGGGTAAGTCACTTAACCCCAATTGCCTCAGGGGGAAAAAAAAGATGAGGTGCATCACCCATTTAAAATATCTATTCTGAAATATTAATTAAAAATATGATTCTATAGATTTATTCCCTCATGGAAGGGCCTTTTTAGAATGAGGCTGTTCCCTTCTACACATAGCCATTTGGTTTCTAACTCTTTTTAGGAACAGTTACTGGTATACATTTTGTGCTGGGGCAGATCACATTTTGGTATAGAGAGCTATAGCAACATCTTATAAAATTTGGTTAAAAGACCTGACAGGCAAAAATAAATATTAGAAAAGGTAGATCTTGACCTTTTTAGTTTGTCCTATCAAAATCACAGGGCAGAGAATATTCTGAGAAGCCTTTAAAAATTACAAGTGCTGTATCTTTATTCTTTTTTTTTTTTTTTAATAATGGAGAGTTGCGAGGGTCTTTGTTGTTTTCAGAGTGAAAAGGCTGCTGTCCTTTGATTGGACTTTGGGGGCTTTATTGATAGTTGTTATAATTCTTCGTTTCTCTTCCACATTTCAGGACCAGCCCTCATGAGAATTTCAGAGTTGGACAGTTATCCCCATGCACTCCCACCCCTCCTGGCCAATCTCCCAGCAGGTAGGAAAGGTCAACAGGCTCTTCCTGGGCTGTCTTGTTTGATTTTGGATATCCTCTTAATGGCATTCCTTGGAAGCCATTTTAATTTTACCTGAATTGGTACCACACAAGTTGGGGAGTTTGTCCGTACCTCTTTGAGTCCAGGAAACCCATTCTATTTCAGCTTCTGATTTGGTACAAGAATAAAGAGAAAGTGAAGCTATTTCCACAGGACTTTCATGACATTGAATAGAGTGCGCAATCTAATAATAATTTTCGGGATACAACATCCCAGCTCTCAAGCAGGCACCTTTCCCTTCCAAGGCAACATAGATCTCCTAGTCAGGATTCTACACTCACCTTGGCAGAAGCCAAGAAGGAAGGTCAGAAAGGAAGTTTCATCCTTCTCTTAACTAGCTAGAACTCTTGTCTGATTGCTGTTAGACATCCAGTACCACAGTATTCTTCAAGGACACCCAAATCTTTTTATCAGTAATTAACTACTAAGTAATTAGAGGAGGTGATAGATTTAGAAATTTAATTTAATACCTGAAAAAAGGGGGAGAGGAGAGAGGTAAGGAAGAAAACTTTACAATGTAAATCTGCTTGGGGTAACTTTTCTATCCAATAATCCCTTGCCTTCCCCAACATCCCCATCTCCCCTAATGTCACTGTTTTAGGTTTGGTTTTGTTTTTTAATTAATTAATTTTTTTAAATTAAAACTTTTTTATTTGTAAAACATATGCATGGGAAATTTTTCAACATTGACCCTTCCAAAGCCTTTTGTTACAAATTTTTCCCTCCTTCCTCCCACCCTCTTCCCTAGATGGCAGGTAGTCTAATACATGTTAATTACGTTAAAATATATGACAAATTGAATGCTTTGGTTTTTTTTTAATTATTTAAAAGCTCTTTATATATTTTAGAAAAGCTATCTGTTTAATAACCAGGCTTTTCAAAGGATAAATAATGTAGAAAACAGTTTTCTATCCAATAATCCCTTGCCTATCTATCCACCTTTCCTATCCAATAATCTCTTGCCTTTCTATCCACCTTTCCTATCCAATAATCTCTTGCCTTCTCCAACATCCCTATTTTCCGTAATCACTGCTTTGGTTTTTTAAATTATTTAAGAGCTCTTTACATATTTTAGAAAAGGTATCTGTTTAATAACCAGGGCTTTTCAGAGAATAAATAATGTAGAAAACAGTTTTGTTACATCATTTCCTGCTTCAAGAGGAGTCATTATAACTTTTCTATTGGGTGTAGATTATGCAACCAGGCACTAAAAAGCTTGATCAGTCGAGTGGATATATTTGCAAATCTGCAAAGAGATGTATAAAGTATTTGTTATTATTATGGATTCCTGGATGTGTACCCCATCCCATCCCTTACAAGAAGTCAGGAATTACCCAGGATTGGATAGCTTGCAATCTGATCTCTTGGAAGTGATACTGCCCCTGGTGAGATCAGAAAGATTCATCGAGTATGGAGTAAAACCTTCAATATGATAGGTCCTTAACAAATGTTGAATGAATGCACTCTTACAGAGGCGTCACTCCATTCTGAAATTGGACCAGTTTCAGGGCAGAAAGCTCAACCGACAACATAAGACAGTGAAAGATATCCTGTGGACCTAGTTAACCTAGTGTCTTTTTATCTTCTAATAAATGAGGTATAACACTATAAGGTGCTTAATAAATGCTTATTGAATTGAACATTTATTGAATTTACTTAATTGAATTTCAGGAAGCTTCCTGTCAGTACTTATGACCATCTCGATGACTTAACTCAGTCACCTTTAGGGGCAATGAAAATAACTAGCAATATGTCCTTCTGAAATTTGCATTTTCATTTCTCAGTAGCAGGATAAGTTAGCCTGTCCTGTGTCATACAGACGGTGTGCAAATATGTTTTCATCTAGGTCTATAAGCGGAAAGAAGTTATGCTCTGCTTGTGGGCTTCCTCTGGGGAAAGGAGCCGCCATGATCATCGAAACGCTTAGCCTTTATTTTCACATCCAGTGCTTCAGGGTACGTATTTATTACTTCTCAGGCTAAAGAAGATTCCATGACATCCTTTTTTAATCATTCTGTGCTGTCTGGCCCTCTGTATATGAATATGCTCATCTTTGGAATCTTGTTGTCCCCAGAAGGTACAAGTAGACTTGTTTACTTTGCTTTGTAGGTGATTGCTCAGGATTAAATAGTGCATAACTGGAAGAAATGTGTAGTCCAGTAGGGAGCTAAGAATTCTATCCTGAAATACTCTGAGATGGAAAATGCTAATTATAAGTCTCTTAGAAATTCTGGAATTTCTTTCAGGAAACTCTTGCTAATCCCTGAAATTTCGAAGAATGAATATTAGGAAATGTTAGTATGTAAAAAACACTTTCCTAACCCCTGAAATTTTGAAAAATAAATATTAGGAACTGTTAGTATCTGGGAAACTCTTTCTAATCCCTGAAATTTTGAAGAATTAATATTAGGAACTGTTAGTATTTGGCCCAGTTCCTTTAGCCGATAAAAGGTTTTGACAATTCAACATGTCTATTGGTTGCTGTGATATATCTCAAAACTATATGGGATACAGAGCTGTGTGTTATTATGTAGCCCTATCCTGTCTCTCTGCTTCTAGCTCAAAACTAAATAGAGATTTTAAAAAAGAGAGAGAGAGAGAGATAAATGGCATCTCCTTTCAGGCTAAGTAGAGTATGTATTTACTCACATTCTAAGTGTACTATATTTCCAGTCTGTGACTCCCTTAGAATCAATTAAGTAGCCATTTATTAAATCCCTACTGTGTGCAGACCATTATGCTGGTCATTTGAAGGAGAGACAGAGTTTAGAAAGAGTATACGCCATGTTGTCTTATTCCTTTACAGATAGCATTGTAGGGCATTATTCATGTATTGGATTAAATATGTTGTAGGACATAATTAATTTGTTGGATTAAATGGCCTTCTGGTCTATGAGCTATACAAAGAACTAAAAAAAAGACAAAGTTAATAATACTAACAAAGAAATGATAATGTGGGCACTTGACACTGTCTGGTTTGGGTAGTTTGTTTATTTGTTCATGTCATTTATCATTTGAGACATAATTTCATGGGTATAAAGAGTTTCTGGAAATACCTTTCACCAATGCAGAACAGTAACTGGTTCATGACTTAAGGTCTTAGCGGGCTTCCCAGTTAATGAGCGTCTCGGAGTCACACAGCCCGCACATGTCAGAATTTGCTACTTGAATCCACTTATCCCTTTCTCTGAGGATTATTATCTTTTCACAAGAGCACAATGCTCCTCACTCAGCTGTCTCCATAGTATTAGGATGAATATGATTCTTTCCTAAGTTATATTTTGTTTTTAATCACAAAGCAAAATTCATAAATGTACAAGTAAACCAGTTTCAATAAGAGAATTTATAATTAACATACAAATCTACAAATTGATTTTTTTTGCT
>JAJPUD010000342.1:404692-445247 GCA_023553655.1 Myrmecobius fasciatus | reverse complement strand
GAAAAGAATTAAAAAGGGATGAAGAAGCCATGTTCATGAACTCAAATCTGGTCACAGACACTAATTAGCTGTGTGACTCCAGGCAAGTCACTATACTTTGCCTCAGTTTCCTCATCTGTAAAATGAGCTGGAGAAGGAAATGACCAGCCATTCCAGTGTCTTATTTACAGATTTTCCCCATGAAAGATTCGGACAAGTTTCAGACTATGTTTTGAATGTCATTTGCTTCTCAAAACCGTCCATGGGGTCACATTTGATCCGTATAAAAAGCTGCTTCTTCTGGGATGATTTCTCTGTGAATTGCACAGCTGATCGACACAAGAACACATTTCTCTCATTTCTTCTGACTTCCTTCTTGTTTATTGGGCAGTGTGGAATCTGCAAAGGACAGCTCGGAGATTCAGTGAGTGGAACAGATGTCCGGATCCGCAATGGTCTGCTCAATTGCAATGAATGCTACATCCGGTCCAGAAGTAAGTGCTGTAGCCACCCCAAGAACTCTGAGATGCAGGAAATCTCTTGTTTCCCTGTCTCCCTTTCTTTCCTATAGACTTACCCCTTGATTAAAGTCCTATCTTGTAAATAGAGCTTTGTCAGTATCCAAGTGAAAAGAAATTAAATGTCGATTGAATTCAGTAAGCATATATTAACATCCTAGGCACTGGGGATACAACTTGGTATAAGCTTATACCCTATTGAGTAAAAGCAAGGAGGTACAAGTGGATAGTGCACTGAGCCGTCGGTCACTAAGACCTGAGTTCAAATTCAGCTTCAGACAATTACTAGCTGTGACAGGACTCTGAACAAAGCACTCAACTTCTGTCTGGTTCAGTTTCCATGCTTGTAAATTGGAGATAATAATAGTCCCTACCCACCTATGTGGTTGAGAGGATCAAATGATATGATATTTGTAAAAAAAAGCTTTGCAAAGTAAAAAATGCTGTATTTAGAGGGAGCTAGCTGGCTTAGAGTCAGGAATATAAGTCTAAATCCACCTTCCGACATTTACTGGTTGTGTGGCTCTGGTTGAGTCACTTAACAGTGTCTACCTCATTTTTCTCAACACTGAAATGGGAAAAATAGTATCTGCCTCAAGCACTTGTGACAATCAAATAGGACAATATTTGTAAGTGTACAAGTACAGTGTATACACAATAAATGTATAAGTACAGCACCTGATACATAGTAATCACTTAGTAAATTCGTTTTCTTTCCTTCCTTCCCTCCCTCTCGTGGTATATCGTGTAACCAGAAAAGAAATACAAAATAAATTTATTGTTATGAGAATGGGAACGGAGAGCTCCGAGATGACCCAGAACAACATTAAGCTGGAAAGAAATCCCTGGAGTCCTTTTTTGGGCACTGTCAACCCTTTGCTCCCATAAAGACAACATCCATGTTGTTCCTCATGGGCATTATATGGAATATGTCTATCTCCATTTCTTTACTCAGGTGATAATGCATTTTCCTTCCTCCTTGCCCAGATCAAAGATTTTCCTGAAGGAGCATTGTACGACCAGCATAAAATCTTTTCTAATCACCTAAGCCCCAGTCCATCTGTTTCCTGAATTCCTCAATCATTTTTAAAATAGAACATATCCCTCCTATTGTAGCTCTTGATTATATATACTTGTAGCATAGGGTTCCTATAGAAAAGGATTAGAAAAGTGTAGAGAAGCCATATTCATGAGCTTAAATCTTGTCATAGACACTTATTAGCTATAAGACTCTGGGCAAATCACTTAGCCCTGTCTGCCTCAGTTTCCTCATCTGTAAAATGTAAAAAATAAAATAAAATAAAAATAAATAAATAAATTCTGGAGAAGGAAACAGCCAAGAAATCCCACGAAGGGCTTCAGACGTAACTAAAGCTATTGAACAACAGCAAAATCCAGCCCCCTTTTTTTCTAACTGAGAGAGAGAAAGCACTTTGCCCAAAATAACTCTGGACATAAGGCTGGGAGTTCAGATTTTTTCCTCTAATTCGAGGTTTTCCATTTCTTTTTACTAACCTGAAACAATCTCATTTGTAAAGTAAGAAGAACCATCTCTTCTTCTCCTTTGTATCCTTTCCAGACCATAGAAAAGTGTGAGGAACAAATAGGGGAGACATTCATATTAGGATGAAGATGAAATGGATTTATTTATCTCATCTATAAATATTTCTCTTCATGATGAGACTGCTTACATATTTTGTAACACCAGAGGGCGCTGTTGCACAACTGCTGCCTTCACTTTGATCAATTCTATTCTCAATTCTGCAGGAACTTGGAAAACAAGTCTCAGGGTTTATTCATCTGAGAAAATTTTAGTCATCTGCAATACTATTAGTCAGAAATTCTGGAATCTTTTTGGAGTTTTGTGCTCGTTTTAGGTTAATAAAATTTCCTTTGAACTATGAGATAGTAGGGCTTTTTAAAAAAATCTGATAAAGTTACAAGTTTTCATGTTTTTACCAAAATTTGTAAATATTTAAGCAATTTTGATTTTGAAAAAACATCGAAATTTTATTTTGTGGTCTTTTAATTACATTTTGTTTATTTTGTATGGATAGTGTATTCCTTTTAATAAGTGAAATTGGCAAAGAAGAAGTGGGGGGGGGGGAATAGACACCCTTATCTAGTATTACCTTCAAGAAAATTTGGGAGTGAAAAAAATAAGAAAAATATTGGAGTCAAACAGCTAAGTGAATTTCCAGTGAATCTTGTTTAATTATTATAAGAGTTTTTCTTTGAAGGGAATAAGAAATAAATATTTAACTCTTTCTTGAGTGCCAACTTATTGAGTGGCAATGGTAGAACCCCAGCAAGATTTGTGGATACAACTGGATTTACTTTTTAAAAATACATACACCAGAGGAAAAATGGGACTTTTTGACCCCCTTTTTTTTTCAAAGTGATTTCCCCCTCATCTTCCCTTGTTCAGCATTCCAGTTGAATGTGACATATCGAAGATTATATTGTTAAATCAGAAAACTATTTAGCAGAGAAATAAAAGTAATGTTGTACAGTGCTCTTTGTTTTTCCCCATTTTGAACTGTACTAAAGAGTTACAGAAAATATAAAAAAATCCCACAGGCCTTCAGAGATAGGAGAGGAGAAGCTAGATTCCTTTCATCTCAATTTTACTTTTAAGGACATTTGCAAATTATGCCATAAAAATGTGACATTTAGGAAGAATTATCCTGTTCAAAGAAATTTTTTCTTTTAAGCTTTAAACCGTAAGATGGATTCACTGGCATTTATTTTTAAAGTTCAAAATATATTGAGAAATCCCTCCAGAGTCTCAGATCTAGAACTGGAGGAGACTTTTGAGCCCATCTGATCCAGCTCACTAAGTTTATCCTGTGGTCAGGGAGACTGCTCAGGGTTCCAGAAAGAATATCAGAAGTAAGATTTGAACCCAGGTTCCCTTCTTTCTTAGCCAGTACACTTTCCCCTACACTCTGCTGAATCTGTTTAGCTATGTGTAATCTGAAACCTGGAAGATCAGATTTTCAGTGTGGTGACCCAGTTACATTTTCCCTTCACAGTCTTTTATTAAAAATGACATGGAGAGATGAATCTGTTCACCTGATTTAAGTCTGGCTTTATCCACAATAACTCCTTTCTGGCCACCAACATAGAAATCTTGCTTGTGATTAGAAAAGCAAAAACATTTCCAAGAAAGGTTGATGGGGTTTTTCATGAAAGAGGCTTAAAAGCCCTTATCTACTTCAGCAAGTACTCCTATGTCTTTCTTTGATATTATAAAAACTGAATTAGCTTTGAAAGTTGAGGGAGAACCATAGTTCAGCTAGAAGAGTGTTAATGCATTTGAATGAATGTAGCAATCCTAGCTACCAGGAAACTAATCATATCTGGAGGTGAGTTCTAGAAATGTTTTTACATATCCTTATTTTTATCTGAGAAAAAAAAGAGAGAGAGAGAGAGAGAGACAGTATCAGTGTAGAAGGTTTCTTATAATAGTTTTCTAAGGAAATGAAAATAATTTTATTCAATGGAATAATAAAAATGAAATATACATAATCTTGTTTTCTAAGAGTAAGGAGATATATTCAAATAGTTTTTAAACTGCATAAGAACATTAAAATGGAATTCCTGAAAGCTACCTAAATACTTTTAAGATCTTATGCAAATAGCATCCAAAATGGGTCATAAATTGACCATAACACATAGTGCTGTCATATGCTTAATTTCTGTCCCCTGGTTACTTACGTGTTAGATGAGCTTGTCTCTATACAGTGTTGTGTTCAATCATCTCTTACTATGAAATACATTTAGGAAAGGTCCCTGGGTACTTTATAATTGATTATGTGTTTCCTCCTCATTCTGTTGCTGAAGATGGAGAAACAGTATGAAAATTTCCATGAGGAATATAGAGACCCCAACCCATTGGTCTGAAATCATCAGTACCATTTTACTTCAGATATCCCAGTTCTTTCCTACCATCTCCCACAACTCCCAACAGATGACTTTTGATCTTGGGATACTAATAAGGCAAAAGACGGAAAAGTTTTCTAGCCTTTTTTTTTTTTTTTTTTTTTTTTCTCACCATAGAAGATAAAATCTAAAAACCCAGAATTTCCTTTGACTCACCACAGGGTGAAACCTAGAGGTTAGGAAGAGTCCTTCACATATGGAGCAGTGAATATTGGTGTGTTGATAAATAATGGTGCCCAGAGGATCAGATACTTTCCAAGTTTTCTTTCTTTCTCTTAATGCTAAGGGGAAAGATCAGAGTGGCAGGTATCCCAAGTGTAGGACTTGGAGTCACAAAGTCTAGGACGTAACTGGCCTCAGGCAGCTAGGTGACTCTGGGCAAGTCACTTGAATTCTGCCTCAGTTTCCTTGTCTGTCAAAAGGAGACATTAAGAGCATCTCTTCAGAGTTGTTGCAAAGCTCAAATGAGATAAGATATAAAGCAGACCTTAAAACACAATATATATACACATATGTATAAACACAATATAATACACAATATAAATAAATATGAATAGGTATTATCATGATTGATTATGGGAGCCCATATTGCCCCACTCATAAGAAACTAGGATGAATCTACTGGAAATTAGGCAGTGTGATATGCCTCTGAGAAACCTGACCTTAAACTCTCTTTTTATTGTGGTTCGCATTGGAAGCTGTGTAGGTAAGCGCATTATTTTTGGACGGATAACTCTATTTACTTGCATAGAATTATGTGGAGACCATGTTGAGATGGCTAAGAACAACCCCAAAACAGTATAAATACAAACTCCTGTTCTCTTTCTGCAACTATTCTATAGATTTATGGAATCAAGAAAGAGGAATTGTTTGATACCGTCACTGAGTTTGCCCTTCTTCTCCCTTAGGTGCCGGTCAGCCGACAACATTGTGACGTGGTTTTCACTGCTATAAATTGCCTCCCACTGCTCCCCTTCAGAATGTCCTGGACAATCGCTTACAAATGCCCATATTTGTGGGGCTTCCTGGCACTCATTTAATTTTTAAAAAGCTAACCTAAGAGGCTGTGTCAGTTCCTTTACAGCGCAATGTATGTTTGTATTTTCCTTTTATTTTTTTTTCTTTCCGCATTTGCACAGTATCTTTTGAGAGAATATTGAGTTGTTTTGATCCCGAGTCCTTCAGAAAGTTTTGTGGGATTGTTTTTGTTTTTTTGGTTGATTTTTTTTTTTTTTTTTTGGTATGGCAAGATGTTGATGATCTGAAATGTGTTATTATCCTCTTTGGGAATTAAGATAAAAAAAAATGCAATGAAACCCTTTGTTTTGAAACTTCTAGGAGCTAAATAAACATTTGAAGTTTACACAACTGAACTATAGAAAGTGCAGGACAAGCCAATGTGAGATGAACACTCTGCTGAGGGAGCTTCTGATTAATACATTTCTGAACTAAAAAAAAATCACAGGAAGTGATTTTCTGTTATTGAGCTATAACTTTTTTTTTTTTTGTACAAAGATACTAGTTTGATAATACATACTGTAATTCTGAACCGTTTGTGTTCTGTACCTTTCGAGGGCAGGCCCGTAAATTATTGCGCCATTAACATTCATGTATTTTCAAAGTTACGTCATTAATGTAGATTATTCTATCAAATAAAAAGAACCCGTATAAAGCCTACAGGGCCTATACTCTGACTGAATGGAGGCATTTCCCAAGAGTGTGAGAGAGATGAGATTATTTCAGTCGGTCTTTTTTTCAGGCTTATTGCAGTATTGGACTACCAGAATCCAAGAGAGAAAGTTGACTCTCTCCCAACGAGTAGGACATCAGTAGGAACAATATTAACGTGATGCCCTTGCTCAATATCATTTACAACATTCCCAGGAATTGTCACATGTAAGTCTAGGAGGGATGCATCATATGCTTTGGGTACCTGGTACCCGGTGCCATATACGTGCAGAGATAAGCATTGAGAACTTCTGCTGTTATTCCTTAAAAAGGATGTGATCATGTGTGTTATTTCACTGACTGATGTGTCACCATGAAGATCCTACAGTTCACTTTGTATTTTGATCCACTGAAATGGATATATTTATGCATGTTCCCCTTCATTTTCCTCTTCATTGTCAAAGAGTCTCAGCTATCCATCATGGAGAACTTGAACCAGGAATCGATGTGCTGTTCCTTTAACTCCATGTGTCACAGAATGAATTCCAGCTGGCTGAAGAAAGGAGAAAGTTGTTTAAAATCTTCATTTTAACTTTCTTGGGATTTTTTTTCTTTAACGTTATGGGTGGGAGGGCAGAGAGGAGCAGGTGATGTTTAGGACACCTATATTTATTCTGCCTTAAAACCATGTTAAACTAAGGAAGATTTGTTGCAAATGTAGAGGCCGAACCCATTCATGGTATATTGCTGTAGTAGTAAAGGGATATAACGTGGATGTTTATTAGATAAGCAATAACTTTTCTATGTGTTATTTGATATAGCTAGTGACTATTTATTTACATGTTATGCTAGATGGTCCTTTGCATGCCGGTTCTGTGCTTGTGCAGAATTTCTCCTCGGTCGCCGATGGCGTTTTTACGACATTATCATTGGAAAATGTTGGATTGAACCTTATACATCATTTCATTAAAATTGTGCCTTAGAAAATGCAAAGCTATTGCACATAGTCAGTGATGACTTATGGATGCAGCGAATTCAAGAGGAACGAAGCTATTCCTGAGACCTTCAGTTCCTGAGACTTCTGGTAGTGGTTGCTGTTTTACAAAAACGAAAAAAAAAAATTAGTTTTGGAAATGTACAGATATTCAGTCCGATATTTTGATTAATCATCTGCATGTTTTATTGTTAGACATTTTGATAATGTTGATGTTTACATTTTGCATGGTGTTCACAGAGTACTCTCCCACGGTAATGCACAAAACATGCACAATTTCAACATTCATAACTGATTTTTATAGAACCCTTTTTACCTATGAGACTCCATCCGTTACACAAAGAATACATGAATTATTGCACATTTTTTTCTGGTTCCCACAGCCTCGTTTATACATTTTTTCTTAGTGAATATCATCATACGTGTATTGAAACTAGAATCCAGTCAAGAAAAATACTCATTTTCCAACTGTAAGATGCGCATTTTTCATAATGAACTCTAGTCACCAGCACAGAATAATCTCCAGCATTCTAAATTCTAATTGCCAACTGTTTTATTTCTATTTGATTTCTATTTCATTTGGACTCTGTTACATGGCATTTTAGAAAGCCTGGGTTTTGTTTTCTCCAATTCAACAAAATAAGGATGAAGATTTCTTGTTAAATAATCTTGGAGATCCCAGGGGGAGAAAAAAATAAACAATGCTTTACTACACTGGGTTGTAATATATATATAAGTGTGTTTAGTTTTAGAATGAAACAAGGAAAGAAAAGGAGAAAAGGAAGCGATTTATTATTCTTGAGGAAGGATGAGATCTGATTTTTTTTTAGATCCTCCAAAAGCTGTTCCCTTCTCATTGTTCGGAGAATACGGATAACTCCATTATAACTATGTATGTGTGTTTCACTATTGAACTTTCATGTGTTTCCTCACTCTTTCTATGTAGTGTTATTAATGCAAAACATACTGTAGTTATCTATTTGAAGCATCAAAGTTAATGAAGTAAAAAGATCTACATCATATGCAAGACCAGCCAAGAGGATAATTACTGTTCTAGGTTGGCTAATGTGCTATATCAGTCACACTAACCTTCATTTACAATATTTATTCTAAAATGCCTCTGAAGAGTAGCAAAAAGTTGTCTAAAATGCAACAGCTTTTATAGTAAATGTACATTTATAAATAAAATACTCAAATGAATTTCGGTGTTCTTTTGCTTTATGGGGTTGTGTTTAGGTTCTTCTGGGAAGGGAAGATTCATTTCTTACCTACCTCAAATCTCTTCCTACTCCATGCTTCTGTCACCTCCCAAAGTGATTTTTTTCTAAAACACAGGTTTGACTACATTCTCACTGCACACCCCCCCCCCAACTCAATAAATTTCAAGGACTCTCTGTTATTTCCAAGATCAAATATAAAATCCTTTGTTTTAGCATATAAAGTTCTTCACAATTGGCCCAAATCATCTTCTCTTTCCTTCCACATTTTCTATAATCCATGGACCATGTACTATGAAATCAGAAAGGTGATGACAATATCTCTGCCTCACTTTCCCCTCCAGAGCCATCTGGGACCAGTGAGCAGATATAGATCAGGATGACTGGAGTCAGAGGAAAACTAAACTAAGGTTTTTTTTCCCGGGCCTCAGGCTGACTAACACAATGACCAATCAGTAATTAAGGCAAGGGTAAAAGAAAAGAAATAAGGTAAAAAATGGTTGTTTTTAAAAAATGGTATTTTTCATTTCATCAAAAAAAATTGTAGACAATGACGTGTCATATGTCCTTCATACTAAGATCTGTAGCTAATGATTTGTTTTTCAAGACCTAAAGTGTGTCCAATTTTATATTTTATTTTGCTTTTTGCTGAGGCAATTAGGGTTAAGTGACTTGCCCAGGGTCACACAGCTAGGGAATGTTAAGTGTCTGAGACTAGATTTGAACTCAGGTCCGTCCTGACTTCAGAGCTGGTGCTCTATCCACTTTGCCACCTAGCCACCCCAAGTGTATCCAATTTAAACATTAATCCATTGCCACCTCCTGTAATATTTGTGAGAGAGAAGAAAGCAACCAGATTGAAGAGGGCCTTCAAGATAATGTCACACAAAGATAGATTGAGGGAATTGAGAATGGATAATGTAGAGGGGAGAACCTCGGGATTGGAGGGGATAATAGCTCATCAAGTATTAGGACTTTTGTATGAAAAATCCTGTTCAACTTATTTTTCCTGGTCCCAGAAGATGGAACTAGGAGCAAAATTTGGCAGAGAAGCTCAATATTAGTATATCTTCCTGACTATTAAAAGCATTGTGCTTAGCACATTGCCTTGGCACACAGGTACAAGATCAATGCTTATAGATTTGATGAACTTGATGAACTAACTACTTTGCCAGAAACTCGGGAGAAAGGATTCCTGATCTGGAACAGTTTAGACCCAAAGAGCTCGAAGGTAGCTTCTCATATTGACATCCTGGGATCCTGGGATTGATTTTCTTTGTGCTGCTTCCAGCTGCTACCCAATTATCTTCCTATTGTGAGTCACTCTGGGAAATATATCAAGAACCAGCTGGGCAGACCATTTCCTTTTAGCAGTACATCAGGTTAAGGAAGGGAAAATCAACCTCAGGAATGACTAATCATTTGATCATCATGGAAGAGGCTGGTCTTTGTAACATTTCGCATGGTGGATTTATACAGCAGGGACATAATTTATTAAAGACCTGCTTATGCACTAGTGAGCTTAAAACTGCCTGCTAGGGGCTTAAAATCTATATTTCTGTGAATAAATATACTAAAAGGCCCACAGATCTCTAAAACACAGACATCAAATAGTGTTGGTTTTTTTTTTGTTTGTTTGTTTTTGTTTTTTTTGGTCAATCAAGGCATGTTTCTCACCAAAGATCAAAGTTTACATAATGGATAGAGTACTAGAATCAGAATCTGGAAGACCTGAGTTCGAATCCAGCCTGATAACTGAGTGATCCTAGTTACTTAGCCTCTCTAAGCATGTTTCTGCATCAATAAAATTTGAATAATAACACCTACTTCTGAGACTTTGTTTTTGCAAGGATCAAACAAGATAATGTATGTAAAGTGCTTTGCCAACCATAAAGGCTAAACAATGAGCAAGGGAAAGGAAGAATAAGTAATTACTTCAGTAATTCAAGAAGGAGTGATTTCATCTCCATGGATATTCCTTTAATCCTCATATACCAGTTATATTTCATACACTAAAGCTGATCCAATCCTGTCATTTGGCAGATGAGGAAAGTCGTATATAGGGGGTAAAGCATGGATTCAAACCCATGCCCTCTGCCTGATGATCCAATGCCCTTTCCACTCCTTGATGTCCATACAGATTATACATACTTATTGCCTTAACAGAGGAAGAAAAAGGAAGAGTAGGGAAAAAGAGGAGAGGGAAATCTCTCCCTTTTCATCTCATCATCTCATCTTCACTTCCTGGTTTCCCTGACTTCCTTCAGGTCCCAAATAAAATCCCACCTTCTACATGTAACATTTTCTCATCTCCCTTAACATTAGGACTTTGTCTCTATTGATTACCTCCAATTTATCCTGGATAAAGCTTATTGGTATATAGTTGTTTATCTGGTATAAACAGTCCCTCCTTAGATTGTAAACTCCTTGAGGGCAAGAACTGATTTTTGTTTGTTTGTTGTCTTGGCACAGAGTAGGTGCTTTCTGAATGCTAATTGGTTGCTTAAAATCCATAGTTTCCTTCAAGGATTAGGTTAAGTGCTACCTTCTTCATGACCTCCCAGCTCCTAGTTCCTTCCCTCCAAAGCTAACTTTCTAACTATGTCTATATATTATTTTTAAAATTTTTTCTTAATAGCTTTTTATTTTCAAAATAAATCCAAAGATATTTTTCAACATTCAGCTTTGCAAAACCTTGTGCTCCAAATTTTTTCTCCCTCTCTTCCCGCCACCCCCTCCCCTAGACAGCAAATAATCCAATATATGTTAAACATGTTCAATTCTTCTATACATATTTCCACAATTGTCAGGCTGCACAAGAAAAAATCATCAAAAAGGGGGAAAAATGAGAAAGAAAAACAAGCAAGCAAACAACAATAACAAAAAAGGTGATCCACATTCAGTCCCCACAGTTTTCTCTCTGGGTGCAAATGAGTCTCTCCCTCACAAGTCTATTGGAACTGGCCTGAATCACCTCATTGTTGAAAAGACATCAAATCAAATTTCCATCAGAATTGATCATCGTATAATCTTGCTGTTGCCATGTATAATGATCTCCTGGTTCTACTCATTTCACTCAGCATCAGTTCATGCAAGTCTCTCCAGGCCTCTCTGAAATCATCCTGCTGGTCGTTTCTCACAGAGCAATAATATTCCATAATATTCATATACCGTAATTTATTCAGCCACTCTCCAGTTGATGGGCATCCACTCAGTTTCCAGGAACTTGACACTACAAAAAGGGCTGCCACAAGCATTCTTGCACATGTGGGGCCCTTTCCTTCCTTTAAGATCTCTTTGGGATATAGGCCCAATAGAAACACTGCTGGGTCAAAGGGTATGCACAGTTTGATCACTTTTTGAGCATAGTTCCAAATTGCTCTCCAGAATGGTTGGATCAGTTTGCAACTCCACCAACAATGTATTAGTGTCCCAGTTTTCCCACATCCTCTCCAACATTTGTCATTATCTTTTCCTGTCATCTTAGCCAATCTGAGTGAGAAATGTGTAGTGGTGTCTCAGAGTTGTCTTAATTTGCATTTTTCTTATCAATAGTGATTTAGAGCATTTTTATACATGTCTATATTTTATAAATACCTAGGTATTTAGTATTTACCTGTAGGTATTCAGTAATTCAAGGAGAGATGATTTCATCTCCATGGATTTTCCTTTAATCCTCAAATACCACTTGCATTTCATACACTAAAGCTGGTCCAATCCTGTTATTTAGCAGATGAGAAAAAAGGTCACATATAATGGGTAAAGCCTTCTAGAATGGAAACTCCTCAAAAGTTAGGACTATTTCATCCCTGTCTTTTTTTTTATTTATTTTTTTTATTAAAGCTTTTTATTTGTATAACATATGTATGGGTAGTTCCCCAGCATTGATCTTTACAAAGCTCTCCATTACAACTTTTACCCCCAGTCCCCTCCCCTCCCCTAGATGGCAGGAAGTCCACTACATGTCAATAATATTGAAATACTTGACAAGTTGTGCAAGAAAAATCCTATCTACAAGAAAAAAAAAGAAAATCAGAGAAAGGCAACACAATGCAAGCAAACATCAATAAAGATCATGAAAATGTTACATTGCGGTCCATATTTCATATCCCTCTCTCTGGGTGTATATGGTTTTCTTCAGTGAACAATTGGAACTGGTTTGAGACAATTCTTTGTTGCAGAGGGCCATGTCCATCAGAATTGATCATCATGTAATACTGTTGTTGCTGTGTATAATGATCTCCTGGTTCTGCTCGTTTCACTCAGCATCAGTTCATGCAAGTCCCTCCAGGCCTCTCTGAAATCGTCCTGCTGGTCGTTTCTTACAGAGCAATAATATTCCATAACATTCATATACCATAATTTATTCAGCCACTCTCCAACTGATGGGCATCCCTTCAGTTTCCAGTTTCTAGCCACTACAAAAAGGGCTGCCATAAACATTCTTGCACATGTTCATCCCTGTCTTTGTAACCCAGCACCTAATACAATGCTTGGTATATTACAGGTGCTTACTAAATGTTTATTGATTAGTGAAGGTAACCTTATGGATTCTCCAGAGATTAATCCATTGTTTAAATGACTGGGTGACACAGTAGACAGAATGATGGGCCTGGAGTTCCAAATCTGGCCTCAGATACTTACTAGTTGTGTAACTCTGGCCAAATCACTTAATCCTTTTTGCCTCAATTTCCTCAGCTGAAGGAAATGGCAAACCATTTTAATATCTTTGTCAAGAAAAATTTAACTGTGGTCACAAAGAGTCAGACATAATTGAAAACAATTGGCCAAGTAAATGGCTAAACAAGATTGTCTTGGATTAAGATTCTATCTTGCTTTTAAATAATCAGTGTCTCTACTTTTCTCTCCTTAGAAAATAAGCCCTTTGAGGACAGGGAATGTTTCATTTTTTGTTTTTGTATCCCCAGTGCCTGATACATGGAAGAAAAACTTGTGAATGAATGAAGTAGGATCAAAAGATCATAAATTTAAATTGAATCCAATTCCCACATTTTCAATATCATGAATAGGACAAAACATTTAATATAGTCTTTTTTCTAGCTATTTAATTGATCTTGAAGAGAGGGAAAAGAGGAAATCAAGGAAGAGAAGACTAGCTAAATAAATCATTAATTAAATAATAATAATTAATAATTAATTAATTAAAATCAGCTCATTAGGGTCTCTTTTACTCCATCATGAATGGCATTGACTTTGGCCTTAATAGAAAGAAACAAACATGATTTTATGAGAACAAACATAGGAAAAATTCACATTTTATATACTATATCCATATATACTTTGCAATGAATAAAGTACTTCTTTGCACTGCATGACTAATTCAAAATAGAGTTCAAATTCATAGCTGAAATGTGAATAACACAGGGGATGAGGCTTGTTAACTCAGCTCTCCAACTCTGCACTCTATCATACCAGCCAGTGAGGTGGTTCCTGCAAAGCCTTTCCAGAAGCAACAAGGACCATGATTATATCCCTAACTGCCTCTGCTGAGGAAGGGAAGGGAGGGTGAACGATGGACCTCATCCCCCAGAGAACTATTTAACCACAGCTCTGCTCGAAAATCCCATTAAAATGAACCTAGGTGGCTAGGATGCCTTGGGATGCAGGGCTGTCTCAGTTCTGCTAGCTTGTGTTTATTCTTAAACGTTAGCTATACAAAGTTTCTGCAGTTTTGCATTAGCACCATCTCTGTCTCTGAGTTTGGGTTTTCTCGGCTCAATCCTTTGCCCCTTCCTTCATTTTGGGTTTTAGGTAGATGTGGGAATAGTTCCCAGGCTCCCTTTTCTGTTCTTTTGACATCAGGAAAAAGTTTCACGTGCCTTCTTAAGTCAACATAGTTACAGCCCCATAAAAGTTCTGGAAAGCTAGCTGCATTCATGGAAGGAGGGCCCCCTCCTGTTTATGAGGTTCCTACATAAATAAGAAAGGCCAGATACTCCTCAGTTGAACAGAGTGATGGGAAAGAAATGTGGCCCAGGACAGTTTTGTGCAAAAATAATCACCTGGGAGTCAAGTCCAGCTCCATATTTTTCTGCCACAAATAGCAATCACAGTAATGCCTCATGGGTCTTACCTACCCCCTTCTAGCATCCTTCTTTAAATTTAAAAAAGAATAATATCTAAAGGCTTTAGGTGAGGAAATACAGTAGGCATGGGATTATCCATCTGTTTTTGAAACCAGAATTTGGGTGACATGACGAAGGGCTGGCTCATATGGACATCTATTTTTATCTCTGTCCATGGTCTTACAGCAAGGACATATCCAAAGTTGAGTTTTCCCTTCTTGACTCTATCGGTAAACTGATGGAGCAATTAGTCAAGTATGTGGCAAAAAGGCTTTTAGTGGGGCAGCTAGGTGGTGCAGTGGTTAGAGCACCAGCCCTGAAGTCAGGAAGACCTGAGTTCAAATCTACCCTCAGACACTTAAACCTTCCTGGCTGTGTGACTCTGGGGAAGTCACTTAACCTCAATTGCCTCAGCAAAAAGAAAAAAAAAAGGCTTTTAATTCAACGCCTTCTATATTCCACCATCATACTAGGTGTTGGGCGCACAAAGACAAATATACAACAATTATTACTCTCAGAGACTTTGCCTTTTTTGGGGTTTGCATCAGATATGATGACCCAAAAGGTCCCTTCCAATTCTGAAATTCAGACTTTAAATGTCTTGAAAAGAAGCTCCTTGTGATGACGTCCTTTTCTTGAAGATCTAAGATTGGTGCAAAAGGTACAGACTAGAGTACTGAAATACCTTCAGAAGATATTTCTAGGTGACGTCTCCATGGTGTTTGCTTCCCTGGACTATGGTCTCCTGAACTGGCCTGGAAACAAGCAGAAGGTAAGGGTGAGGGGCAGCAGGGAGAGGTAGGGACATTATATTCCTGAAATCCTTGGGGTCACCTCTAAGGAGTTTTTTTTTTTTTGTTTGTTTTTTGTTTTTTGCTTTTTGCTGAAGCAACTGGGGTTAAGTGACTTGCCCAGGGTCACACAGCTAGGAAGTGTCTGAGACCAAATTTGAACTCAGGTCCTCCTGACTTCAGGGCTGGTGCTCTAACCACTGCGCCACCTAGCTGCCCCTCTAAGGAGTTTTTTTGATGGCTTCATTGGGTCCCTTTTTAATTTTAATTTTTTGGTCCAATTCTGTTTTTAAGAAACAGCAAATAAAATGAGCATTTACATAGACATAAAGATTGTACATCTATGAATCTCTATTATGAAAATATTTCTAAGTATAAAATAAACTCCTAATTGGGATTCTTTCTGGCATTCATTCCCTTCTCTTTATTTGGAGGTGGGAGGAGGGTAAAAGAGAGAGAAAACCCATAATGCCCCTTATATCTCTCCCCATTCCCACTATCAAAAACAAAAATCTTGTAGTAAATATATATGGCCTAGCACAAGAAAACGTGAACTCCTCTACAAGGATTGCTGCTCATGGAAGCAGAGTCAATGATCTGGGGAGAACCAGGAGACTGAGGGTACGATGATTTACCCCACCTGGCCCATCACCTGCCATTACTCCCTCAAGGTGCCTTACCCTGAGGAGTTTGGGGGAAGTCATAAGGTCACCCATTTCCCTTCTACCAGTCCCAGTGAAAAGCTTCCACTATACAATCTATCCATTTAAGAACATGAAAAAAGTGAGCCCCCATCATTGTCTAAGTCACATAGGAGTTAAAATTCAAAAGACACACACTGTTTATTTTCCAGAAACAAAGCCAATCTCCAGATTTCCTACTGGGATGTATGCTATAGTTGATGGGCTAAAAGAGGAGACTAAAAGTTTAAAGGGATTGTTCCATCTTGGCAAACACCCCTGATAGGCTGTTGCTGTGATTTTTTAATGTCTACCTAGCTCCACGGGCAATTTACCTCCAAACCCCTATTTCTCATGACTACAAGGGTTGCAACTGGAGTCCTTGGCCACCAAGCTTAAAGACTGAAAGGCACTTCAGAAATCAAATTTCAGCCCAGGAGATTGGTTTTGAGAAACAAAGAGCAAGACAAAATTTCTCTGCTGGAGCATCTGTGTGTCAAAGTTTATCATCATTATATTATTGCAAGAAGGAAAAAAAACAAATTAAGACAGTTAACAGCTGAAATCTTGGATACAATTGTGTTTAATGCTGTAAATCTGGTTGCAGTCCCTGCAGGCTTACCTTTCCTACACGTTAAGCCTCGTTTGGGAGGGCAAGTATCACTGTTTATCACGAAATGTAACTGGGGTAAGTGGATTACTGTGCCCCCGGATGCCCTGCCCATTGAAGAGTTCTGCTATTGCCATGAGTCACTGAGAGAAAGGGAGACATGGGATCCAAAGAGTTTGTGTACGAGACAGGACGTCCTTCCAAAGAGGAAGACCTTAAAATCTCCTCCCAAGTACCCAGCTGGAGCTGCCTCCCACCCCGACCCACCGGACACCATGCATTAAATTAATGGCAGTTTTAAGATTACACATGTTCTAGATTTTAATATCAGGGGGCATTGTGACTCTCCCACTGGTTATTTTTTTTAAATTGGCTTTTGGGAGGAAAGACCCATTAAGGCTTTAGTGATGTTCCAAGAACTCTTCTTCCAGAAGAGGAAAAAAAAACTGGCTCCTTTTTTTCTTGGCTAGTGACCCAAATTTTAATTGAATTTTGATGAGATGATGGATACTGTACCTTATTCCAAGTCTATATGCTAAATTAACAAGGCTGGCTGCTTATTGTCCTCCTCTGCAGCCACCCCAGAATGAGTTTCTGCTAATTCTCTTCCACAAGACATGAAGCAAGTGAGGTAAGTGTCTGAAATTCGTGCTGGATGCTTGGAAATCAGCATCGTTCCCCAGGCTGGGGCCAGCCTGACCGAGAAGCATCTGGTCTCGTAGAGAATCCCATGCTGAATGATTTTCACTCAGCCTGGGAGGATACATTTCCATGCTCTGCAGGCATTCATTAAAGTTATTTTGAGCTTACTAACCCTATTTTTAAAAGCATGTTTGTGTTTGTCATTACAGGAAGGACACTTCTCTAATGTCTTGTAGGTAGTTTATAATTATCTGCAATACGACTGTCATGATTGGAGCAAGAACAAGATGAATGATTTCAACAAATCCTGGGACACGGTTATTATGTCCCACTTTCAGATCTACAGGGATTTATTCATTGCATGTCTAATGTGTGCAAGGTCCTGTGCTAGGCATTGGGGATATAAAAGCAGGAAGGAAGGAAGGAAGGAAGGAAGGAAGGAAGGAAGGAAGGAAGGAAGGAAGGAAGGAAGGAAGGAGGGAAGGAAGGAAGGAAGGAGGGAAGGAAGGAGGGAAGGAAGGAAGGAACGGAAGGAAGGAAGGAACTGAAGGAATGGAAGGAAGGAGAGAAAGAAGAGAAAATAGAGGAGAGGAAGAGAAAGAGAAAGGAAGGGAGATAAGAAATTAAAGGAGGGGGAGGAGCTAGAGAAAGGAGGAAGAGAGGGAAAAGGAGAGTGAAAGGGAGAGGAAGAAGTCACAAAATAGGATTCAGAAAAGAATCCATACTATGAGCTACATCTATTAGTGAGCTCTATTTTATCACATATACTTCTAAATTCCTAGATTCAAAGACCATAGCTGTCAATGTCTATTTGTAAGAAATCAAAATGCCATTGAAATAGGGACTAAGGCAACTCTTTATGACCAAGTTGCATTAAAGAGTGACTTTCATTGCTAGGAGTTCCCGACATTCTTGAAATCACAGATCTTGATTCCCCCATTTAAAAAAAAACACATTTATTTTTCTATACATATTTCCACATTTATCATGCTGCACAAGAAAAATCAGATCAAAAAAGGAAAAAAATGAAAAAAAAAGCAAACAACAAAAAAGTGAAAATGCTATATTGTGGTCCACACTCAGTTCCCACAGGCCTCTCTCTGGGTGTAGATGGCTCTCTTCATCACAAGGTCATTGGAATTGATTTGAATTATCTCACTGTTGAGATTGATCATCGTACTATCTTGCTGTTGCCGTGTACAATGATCTCCTGGTTCTACTCACTTTACTTAGCATCAGTTCCTGTAAGTTTCTCCAGGCCTTTCCAAAATCATCCTTCAGATTGTTTTTTATAGAAAAATCATATTCCATATCATTCATACACCATAATTTATTCAACCCTTCCCGAACTGATGGCATCCACTCAGTTTCCATTTCCTTGCCATCAAAAAGGGCTGCCACAAACATGTGGGTCCTTTTCCCTTTTTTTTGTTCTCTTTGATATACAGACCCAGTAGAGACACTGTAAAGACACTAGCAAATTTCCAAGCAATGTGTGATCAAGAAATCAGAAGGAGGAAAATGATGTGCATTTTATCCTCCCTGAACAGCCAAATATGGCGCTTGTTTCCAACAAATCCTATCCAGCCTTCATCCAATGGAACCCCACACTCTATAGCAGTGGACAGTTGCTGGGTCTGAAGTTATAAAAACCTGAGTTCAAATTGGGTCTCAAGATACTTCCCAGCTCTATGACTCTGGACAAGTCACTTAATTCTGTTTCCCTCGATTTCTTCAACTATAAAATGAGGATTAAAAACAGAACTTACCTTATGGAGTTATTGTAAATAAGTTATTAAATATTAAATAGATTGTATTTGTAAGGTCATTAGCACAATTCCTCTATCTACTGCACCATGTAGCTGTCCCAGGAGACAACTTTAAAAAAATATTTACCTGTTTGGAGAGATACATCAATCAAATTCACTGAATGATGAATTACTTTTTAAAATGATTATTGACAAGCACACTATTACCCAGGGCACACACATAGAGATTTTTTTTTTAAATAAGAAGGCCTTTTTCGTCACACTGCTCTCAGGAGCAGAAAGAATTTTTGCTTCTAATAAATGCAATTTAACTTGTTTTAAATTTTGCTCATGCCATAATTATCTCATCCTTTAAAAATCATATAAAATATTTTTATTTTAAATTTGTTATTTAAAATATTTTGTATATGTTTTATAATGTCCACAATATATTAATAGCAAAGCACCTGCATATAATTTATAAGTACATAAAAATACGCATATTGGGCACACATGATTTAAAGTATTTTAGGGGTGAGATATGCAATCAAAAAGGTTTGGAGACCATTTTTGGGAGGCATAAAGATGCCAAGTCAATTCATGTATCCCAAGTGAAGGCTTCCAAACTTGAAAGGATGACACTGCCTCTAGGGGGAGCAATTTTCAACCTTCTCAGGGCAAATAAAAGCCTTCTGTTGACTGGTCACTGTCTGATGGAGGGGGGGTGGCTGAATGGAACAGTGGGAAACACTTTTTCCACTCTGGGAAAGCTTTAGTGTGAAAACTGCTGGATTAAAACTCAATGATTTCTACTGTTTTTTCTGATCACTGAATGCCTAGGATTCCATACTAGGAAGCTCAGCTTGATCTCTGTTCATCATTTATTCACAGAAAATCATAGTTTTTCTTTGACAAATTATAAGGGAAAATATGTTTTAGGGGTTTTCTTCCCCATGGAAGAGGAAACAAGAAATATAAAAACTGCATATTCACTGAATTAAATACCAGCTGAAAAATTGTTATTTCCACTAGTTAGAAAAGTTTATCATGGCTAATTTATATCTTAGACTTTATTTTAGTTCATTCTTCATCATTAGAATAGAATTTTCTAAGTGCCCTTTCAGGAGATAAATTAAACTGTTCTCTTCTTATTTAGCCATTTAGCATCTTATATTAGCAATAATACTTGGAGAAATAATTACATTTCCTTTTAAATCTTATATTTCAGTTTTGTAGCCCCAAATAAAATCAATTTGTAGGCTACGGGGTGCTTTCTCACCTCAATGTATCTGAGCCTTACTTGAGATACAAGATCTTAACCTCAAAAAAGGAAAGGGAGAAATTCTCAAAAGACAAGTTATCTCTTCCAGAACTGTAGAAGATGAGAAGCCGATAAACATGAGGAGAAGTGTAGGAAGAAGGAAGATGCATTAAAAGATGACATTATTCTTTTTTTAGCTTTTTATTTTCAAAAATATATAGATAGTTTTCAACATTCATCTTTGCAAAATCCTGTGTTCCAATTTTTTTCTCCCTCCCTTTCACTTACCTCCTCTCCTAGATGGCAAGTAATCCAATATATGTTAAACATGTGCAATTCTTCTATACAGATTTCCACAATTATCATATTACACAAGAAAAATCAGCTCAAAAAAGAAAAAAATGAGAAAGAAAAAACAACAACAACAAAAGGTGAAAAAACTATGTTGTGATCCACATTCAGTCCCCATAGTTCTCTCTGGATGCAGATGGCTCTTTCCATCACAAGTCTATTGGAACTGGCCTGAATCATCTCATTGCTGAAAAGAGTCAGATCCATCAGAATTGATAAAAGGAAAAAAAAAGAGAGAGAGAGAGAAAAAGATAACATTATTCAATCTTCTGCTTTTAGCAAGTGTTCACTTAAATTTTTTTTGAGGCAAAAGTGACTTGCAAAGGGTCATACAACTAGTAAGCATCAAGTGTCTGAGGTAGAATTTGAATTCAGGAATGTTAAAAATTGGGTTTGCAGTAATATGGGAGAAATAAAATATAATGTAAAACTTTTCAAAAAGATAAACCAGAAATAATTTACTTTTTTGCATAGTGTTCTATACATGGCACCACCTAGTTGTTCCCTGATAATTCTAAATGGAAAAAAATCTAAATTTTGATTTTATATCTCAATTTCTTTGGGAGAACTCCTGCTTCCAGAGGTCAGAGACATCAGGATTAGGAAGGAGGAGCTGGAACTGGAGAGAGATGGGCAAAACACCTATACTATATATTTATATATCTAAGGAAGAGGAAGCAGGACACTGAAATTTAAAACACAAAGATTTTAAACAGTTTTAAGTAATTGTATAAATTTAAAATTTAGTCACTTTATATTTTGATAGCACTTTTACTCCTTCAAAAGCACAGAAACTAATTAGAAATTTTTTGTTGTTATTAACTCATTTCAGTCCTGTCTGATTCTTTGTGACCACATTTAGAGTTTTCTTAGCAAAGATACTGGAGTGGTTTGCCATTTTCAACTCATTTTACAAATGAGGAAACTAAGGCAAACAGGGTTAAGTGACTTGCCCCAAGTCACATAGCTAGGAATGTCTAAGGCTATATTTGAATTCAGTTCTTCCTGACTCTAGGCTCAGTGCCCTGGTTAACTAGGCAGTTAGCAGATGGTATACTCTCTCCCCCTCTTCCTCCTACCATGAATTGTACCCTTACAAACCAGGAGAGCTCCTTCCTGACCTGACCCCAAATTGCTGGGTCCTAGCAGTGGTCTTACAAGGTCCCAAGGTTTCAATCTTCTTATCACAAAATCACCACCGGTGTCTCCTTTCTGATTAAAGGCAAAGGCTGGGGCTACTTTGAGTGATGTTTTGCACTGATTGCCCTGGGTACCATTTTATTCATTTTGCCGATGCTGCAGACATATATCTAATATGATGAGGGATCTGGGCTCCTCCAATGTTTCCCCCAAAGCCCAGTCCTGCACCATTGAAATTAAGGTACTAGAATCCCCAAAAAAATTGCTTAAACCCTACACAGCTGGGGTCAATGGATGGAAAAGGCTCAAAGTTGGGTTATGCTCTTGGAGTAGGATTTCTACAGCCTCCCCTTCCTTCTCCCCAATCCCCAGAGAATAGCAACTTTCCCCAGATCTTCTAGGAGAATTATTCACATGAGCTGAGAATTGCACTTCAACATAAATATCTTGAAGGTGAGAATGTCTATTGCAGCTCCCAGAGTCAATGCAAATATAAGCACTGAGCTTATATAAGAGTCAAAGAACTCTTGGAGTACTTTGAAATTCAATTGAAGTGACAAAATAGATTTTTGGACTTGGACCAGTAGGAATTTGTTTTGCTTGACTATGGATATTTTAACAAGAGTTTTTTTTTCTTTTAAATCAGTGGGAAAGGAAGGAAAAAATAGGTCTTTATTTGTGAAAAAAAAGGGGGGGGGAGCAAATTTTTAAAAAGAGCTGACATTTTAGGAGTTATAAAAAAAATCAGAGGATATCAAAGATCAGATCTATCTACTAGCTATATTACTTCAGTAGATTGGGACAAAAAAATACATGGATGACTGGAAAAGTGACAGGTTGAGTTGAGAGTGGTTTCCCAGCTCTAGTAAAATCATTCAATGTCAAAGAACCAATATGAACTCCATCCCAGCAATCTCAGTAGCTGCCAGGGAATGTCAGCTCTTCAGAACTGAGCTCTTCAAAGGGCTCATAAGATCATAGCCCTAGAACTAGAGTGGATTATGGAAACTATCAAGTCAATACAAAAAGTGAGACCAGGAGCTCTGCCTGGAATGGCACATCTTATAAATGTTTCAGGTAAGGGTTTTTAAAATTATATTTGTTTCATTTTAAACTTAAGTACAAAATGAGAAAAGTGGGGGGAAATGCCAGACACACAATAGATTATGAGAGGATTTAATATAAAACAATAAATTTCCATTTCAAGAAAACCTATATAATAAATACTATATATTTTTTCAAAGCTGCCCAGCTTTTTTTTGCTTCCTTGTTGATTCTCTTTTGTTCTCTGCTAGAAAATTTTCACTTTATTCTATTTTGCTCCCCTCTCCCACCAACCCAAAGAAGGCTCCAATTAAGTGTGTATATCTATCTAGTTAAATATCATCTATCTACATCATTCATCCATCTACAACTTTTCATAAATATACACACTTGTATACATAGATATCTATGAACATACACATCTATACTCATACGCATATATGTAAGACCGTACTATGCTTATTTCCACCTATTATCTGTTTCTCTGAAGATGGATAGCATTTTCTTCCATAAGTCTTTCCATATTTTTCTAAGTAAATCAGCTCATCATTTTCTACACTACAGTAATAATTCCAACCCAACTGACATCCCATCTGAGAGACTGTTTATGTAAATTTCTCTCCAATTTTATGCACTATTTTTGGCTACATAGGTTTCATTTACTCAAGAAAATTTTAATTCAAAATCATTGAAATTATCCTTTTTATACTTCAATAGTGCTCTCCCTTATAATAAAGCTTAAAGTCTCATGCTACTAAATCTTCTTCCTTTACATCTTTTTTTCCTGATTTCAGGTAGGATTTGAATCTAGGTTTTCCTATATTAAAGCTTTCTTTCTATTGTCCTAGGACCCCAGGAAGGGGGAATGGAGGGAGGGCTTTTAGAGAGGGACACTGCCAGAGCATACCTTTTTCAGAAAGTCTCTTTTACTATGACTTATTTCTCAATCTCTCATCTCAATTTATTAACCTCGATAAACAAATTAATTTTTTTTGGAGGCAATCAGGGTTAAGTGCCTTTACCCAGGGTCACACAACTAGTGTCTAAGGTCACATTTAAATTCAAGTCCTAATTCTAGGGCCAGTGCTCTATTCATTGTGCTAACTAACAAATAAGATTCTTTTGATTCATACAAGAAAAAGCAATTTATAGGGTTGAACTACTCCTTCAACCTGAGAAGGAATTTTCAGTCATTGGAACTTAAATGAGGAGAATAAAAATGCATTTAAATTACATGCTTGCTTTGCTTCTGACAAAAAATAAATCTATGCTCAAAAAGTTGAATATTGTAACTTGATGTGTTTCATCTCACTTTTTATGTACCAATAGCCATTGTTAATGCATTTCAGCCCTCCTATTACTGTCATGAATCATTGTCCCTTGGTCACCTATAGTTTTGATTTCTCAGAAATTGTGATATTCTATGATCTATAGACATTTAGCATCAAAAATAAGAGTTGAGAAATGTGGGGGTTGTTTTGGGGAATAAGATGGAATTTATAAAAAGGACCATATAATTTTCCTCACACATACATCATGCTCTCTTCCTTTTATTCAAACCCTAGCCCATTGCATCATCAGATTGGAGTGCCATTGCTTTGGAGGTAGATGTACTGTTGGATTAATTCCATTAATGGGTCCCCTAGCGGTGTGTTATTCCACAGGTATTCTCCACTCATTGGATTTTTTTCTAATATGTATTTTGAGGCTAATATCTTTTGAGTTGGCAAGAATTCCATTGAATAGCCCTATAACATCCTGGGTCTTGGTGCATTCAGCAAAATATCCAAAAAGTGGAGTCATGGTTCCCTTTTCTGATTATCATATTGTTCCTAAAGCTTTGGGGTGAGAATTTTCCGAGAATGTACCCATGACACTCTTTTCTTCCTTCTCTCCAATGTCTTTGTTGGCAGTCTGATTCATTCCCATGGAGTTGAATATTCTGCCTATGGGGTTGATCCCCAAATCTCTATCTTCATGTATGGCATCTCTGACTTTCTGTGACAGACATAATTAGTTCTGACAATTAAAAGATCATTAGTGATTCTGAAGAGGGCAATTTCAGTCGAATGTTGATGCTGGAAGCCAGATCTGAGGTATACAAGAAAATGAGAGATCCGAGTTGAGGCAGCTAGAAAGAACTTTAACAAAGTAAAAGAGGAAAGATAGTGTGAAGTGATGGGAAGTTTTTTCGAGGGTTTTTGAAGATGGTGGAGAGATAGAAATGTTTGTAGGAGTCAAGGAAGGAGTTGGGAGACAAGGAAAGATTGAAGATTAAAGAGAGAATGGAAATGATAATATTTTCTGCTAAAAAAAAAAAAAAACACCATGAAGGGTTGGGATGAAGGATGCAGGTAGAAAAGTTTGCCTCAGCAACATTTTATTCAAGACGAGGACACCACATATCTGAGCAATACGAGAAGAAAAGTATGGAGAGAAAGTCAAAATTCAACCCCAAAAGTCCAGAGTTCTATCTACTGCACCATGTTGCCTCTGAAGATAAATGAGAAAACAGTAAAAGAACACATAGTTGTTCTTCAGAATATTAGCAATTCCTATTTCTAGCTCTCTTTGAAGTAGCCTGTGAGGCAATGGGAGGGTTTGGAGTATATCTAGATTATATGGCATCATTCATGTAGAAGAATGATAAAGTAAAAATATAAATAGTATGTATATCAAATTTGTAGATGACATGAACCTGCTCAGGGATAGCTAGTAATACTACTAAACAAAATTATGACCCAAAATATATCAGTAGACTAGAAACTTTTGAGTAAGACTAATAAAATGAAATTTAAGAAAGAGAAATGTAAGATCTTAAAATTGGGTTCAAAATTATCAATTATAAACATACTAGATAGGAGAAAATAGTTCATGTGGGGGGAAAATTGAGATTTCTACAGGTTACAATTCAGTTTGAATCAACATGTGACATAATACTAATAGGCATCATTTATATAATATTTTGAGATTGGCAAAGTGTTTTACATATGTTAACTTATTTGTATTAGGGGAATTTTAAAAAATCAAATTCTGTCTTTTTCAATACTAATAGAAGTACAATACACCTAACAAGGAAAATGTCATATTCTATACTGAAAGTATTGTATTCTGCCTTAGATTATTATATCATATTGTGTTCAGTTTGGGGTGTCATGTTTTAGGAGAAGCATTGATAAGTTGGAGGGTGTGTAGAAGAGAGCAACCAGCCTGGTAAGAGACCTAGAAAATATGCCATAGAAAAATCAGTTGAAGAAACTATGGAAAAACCTGGAGAAAGGAAAACTTAGAGAGACTGGAATAGCAATCTTCCAGCATTTTAAGGGCATTCATAAGGAATAAGGAATTTGATTTGTTTTTTGTTTTTTGTTTTTTTACTCCAGAAGAAAAAATTATGAGCAATGAACAGAAAATCAGAGGGATAGATTTTGGCCATATAAATTTCCTAATAATTAGAGCTTTGCAAATATAGAATGGACTGCCTCTGGACACAATGAATCATATCACTGGAGGTTTTCAAGTGAAGGTTGGCTAAACCTTTGTAGGGAATTGTATAGATAGATCCAGTTCAGTGATTGAACTTGATAAACTGATGACCCTTACAATTCTGAAATTGTTATTCTATTAAAATTATGGGGTTGGGGTTCTGGAAACCTAGAATTATGCAAAAAGAACAAGACAATTGTACATAACTTTTGACCCAGAAATTCTACTATTGGGCATATATCCCAAAAAGGCCAAAGACAACAACAAAGGTTCAATATGGACTAAATGATTTATGGCAGAATTTATTGCATTAGCAAAGAACTGGAAACAAAGAGGGTGTCTATTAGTTGAAGAATAGTGGAAAATAAATTGTGGTGTGTGGATATAATAGAATATTAGTGTTCAGTAAAAATTTAATATATGGAATTCAAAAAAACATGAGAAGCTTTTTATAAATTTCTGCAGAAAGAAGTAAATAGAACCAGAAACAAATGTATAAAATTACCATAATAATGTAAATGAAAAGACCACTGAAAAGAAATCAAATTGAACAATTTTACTAACCAATCTTGGTTCCAAAGAGGAGATAATAATATATACCTTCCTCTTCTCAGTAGAGGAACAGGGGCCAATAGAAGCAGAAGATCTTACACATAGATGTGGTAACTATATGGATTTTTTTTTTTTGCTTAACTGTTTTGCTTCATTACAAAGGAGGATTCAGTTCTGGGCTGGGAAGTAATCTCGGAAAAGGTTTTCTTCAGAAATGACTAATGAAAACACAAAGAATCACAATTGATTACTATAAATCCATGATGATTTCTTCCAAACTCTAGACCTATATCTCAAAATGCCAGCAGGATATCATCTCATGAGTATTTTACCTATATTATGCGTCAAATATGATGAAAAAAGGTTGATTTCATTATTTTTTTATTTGAGAATGCAACAAAAAGGAATAAAAGAATAGAATATTCGAAGAGAAAGAATTGGAGGGGGGGGGAAAGATCAAAACGAGAGAAGAGAGGGGAAAAGCTCAACTGTTGTAACCCAGTGATACTCCACTCCTTTTTGTTCCTAATAGGCAACACTCCATTTCCTGATCTGGGCATTTTCACTGGCTGTCCCCCTTGTTTAAAATGCTCCTCTTCATCTGTAACTCTTGGCTTTCTTGACTTTCTTGAAGTCTCAAATCAAATCCCACTTTCTGCAAGAAGCCTTTCCCAATCCTATTTAATATTAATGCCTTCCCTCTGGGACTTCCTCCAATTTGTCCTGCACATATTTTGTTTGTCTATAGTTGTTTGCATATTGTCTTCCCCATTAGACTGTAAGCAGGATTCTAGAAAGCCAGACTTGGTTTTGTTTTTGTTTTTGTTTTTTTGCATCCCTAACCCTTAACCTGAACATAATAAGTGCTTAATAAATGCTTGCTGACTTATTCACAAGGGTGGATGGTAGCTGATTGGTTGCCTCAGTTTGCCAATTTTGAGGATTTTTTCCCAGCAAGATTTAGAGTCTTATGAGATTTTAGAGACCATCTACTCTCTTTTTTTAATTTTTTATTAATACTTTTTATTTGCAAAACATATGTACGGGTAATTCCTAAACATTAACCCTTACAAAGCTTTCTGTTACAAATTTTTCCCCCTACTCCCCACCTCTCCCCTAGATGGCAAGATATCCACTACATGATAATTATGTTAGAATACTTAAGAAATCGAATATATGTATAGTTATTGCATCATTTTTTGTGCAGGAGAAATTGTATCTACAAGAAAGAACAATCCGATAAAGGAAATACAATGCAAGCAAACATCAATAGAGAACATGAAAATGTGATGTTGTGGTCCACATTTCGCATCTCTCTCTCTGGGTGTATATGGCCTTCTTCACCGAACAATTGGAACTGGTTTGAAGCATTTCATTGTTGAAGAGAGTGATGTCCCTTAGAACTGATCCTCATATAGTATTGTTGTTGCCGTGAATAATGTTCTCTTGCTTCTGCTCACTTCACTCAGCATCAGTTCATGCAAGTCTCTCCAGGCCTCTCTGAAATCGTCCTGCTGGTCGTTTCTTACAGAGCAATAATATTCCATAACATTCATATACCATAATTTATTCAGCCACTCTCCAATTGATGGGCATCCCTTCAGTTTCCAGTTTCTAGCCACTACAAAAAGGGCTGCCACAAACATTCTTGCAAATATGGGGCCCTTTCCTTCTCTTATGATTTCTTTGGGATATAAGCCCAATAGAAACACTGCTGGGAGACCATCTACTCTCAATCCTTCATGTCACAAAGGCCTAGAGAGTCAGGCTATAGAGGAGCAGAGTCTGAACTCAACATTGTCTGATTTCAGATTCAAGACTTTTCAGCTACCCTACACTGGTGAGAAATTTTATTTATTTATTATTTTTATTTTCAAAACATATGCATGGATAATTTTTCAACATTGACTGTTGCATAGCCTTGTGTTTCAGATTTCCCCTCCTTCCCCCCACCCCCTCCCCAGATGGCAAGCAATCCAATATATATTATATATGTTAAAATACATGTTAAATCCAATATGTGTAAATATATTTATACAATTTGGAGAGAAAATTTATATGGAAATACAGTTTATTCTTATCTTGTTGACTGAAAAAAAGAAAAAAATAAGGTGGGTCAACAAGCATTTATTAAATGCTTATTATGGTCTAGGAAAATAGGACAAGCTACTTAAAATGATGAAGAAAGCACCGGCAACTATCAGAACATAAGTAGAACCATCGAATGGAAACAATGACTTCTTCAAGTTCTATAGGCCACTGGCCCTTCAAATATTTTTGGAATGTAGAATTATCAAACATTTATTAAGTCCCTCCTATGTTCAGAGTAGATAAATTGTTGTTCATCCTTCATTCTCAGAGAGGACCAATGACATCAGTAGAATAAGTTAATTGGATTTGTAAGTTAATTGGACCTGTTAATTAATTAAGTGAGGCAGGACTGTGTTAAATCATGTCCCATCCTCTCCTCCAGAGAAATAGCATGGGGCATGGTGGATGGACAGCTGAATTTGACCCAGGAAGATCTGAGTTCAAATTTGCAGACTCTGACCTTGAGCAAGACATTTAACCTCTCAGAGTCTGAAGCAGTTGTTAAGGACATATTAATATGTCAAAGATAGGCTAGGATCCACCTTGCTAGATGGAAGTCCCACACTAGAAGTCCTTTACATTTTGGAGGCCCTTCGATTGTTTCCAGATTATGGATGAGACAATCTCAGGCAATGTGAAAGCTCTAAAGTTCAGCTAACCCTCTCTGTCCTCATGGAGCTTAAAATCTAGTGGTTTATGGAGTGATTATAGACTCTAACGAGACTAAAAGAACTTATAATATAGTCTATAAATTTAATATTTATTGATTGATACTTAACAATATTGATTCCATTGTATTAGATTGAGTAGTTTATTTTAAACTGTTATTTCAATGCAGGGAGTACCACTTTGCTTAAAAGTAATAAAACAATAATGATGGTAATTTTGCTTCCACCCTCCCCAGCCCCTACCCCCACTCCCAACTAAGCTTTGGCCAAGGGAGGATAAATAAAGGAAACTACTAATTTACAAAATGTGCAGATGACCTAGTTTATTCATAACCATAGGAGTTTTAATTTATTAAGCAACAATTTAATATAAGCAGTGCCTAGTAATTCCAGCTCACTGTTTGTTTTGGAGAAGAATAATGGGTTACTTAATGGGGAAGATATATTTATTATTGGAAAATTTTAATAATAAACAAAATTACGTTTGGGGGGTTTCAAGGGAAGTAATTGGTTGGAAAGTCAGCCTTCCCTGAAGTGGGCTGCATGTGTGGCAGGGGTGATTTAGTGTTGAACTAACTCCCTGTTGGAGAGGGGTCTGTGGAAGGCAAGCCTTAGCCAGGGCTGACCCTTGTGTTTGCACAGTGTAGGTGGCCCCAGAGTGAGGGCACTCCATTCCAGGGACCTGGGAAAAGCTCATTAAGGATCGGTCTCCATGTGTCCCAACACGGATCCAAGCTCCTGGTTACTTCCATGGGGATCTTAGAAAAGGAGCATTCTCTCCTGCAAAGTCTGCCAAGGGTGGGGGAGGGAGGGAACACAGAACTTTTCAGCCTCCTAAAGCCAAGAGAAGGGCTTGGGGAGGTAAGCAGAGGCCAGCTGGGAGATGACTTGGGGAATGGGGTAACAGCCAAAGGCAAAGAAGCAAGGGATTCTCCTTTCTCCTACTCCCACCCCCAAGGTCCAGTCAATTCCCAAGTCTCTGGAGGATTAAATTTCCCAAGCTTCCCTGCCACAATGTCCCCCACAATTGCTGTCCTAGCACATCACTATCTTAGTTCTCTCCACACCTTTCACTTGAACCTATTCCCTGCTTCTAGTTGCCAGAACGATCATCCTAAGGCACAGGGATAACCATGTCACTGCTCAAAAACATTCAGTGGCTCCCCATTGGGGAGCCATCTTCCTGGGCTTCTTAAACTTTTTACACTCATGATCCCTTTTCACCCAAGAAATTTTTTCTTGACCCCAGGCATGTAGGTATAGAAAATAGGTATACCAATCAAGCATTCACTGATAATTGGTCATAATCTCATGACCCCCACATTCAGTTACAATACCCCCATGAACCACAGTTTAAAAAGCAAGGATCTATTAGACAAAATAGCAATTCAATAAACTTGGTAACTTAAGCCACTAGACAATCTGGCTCTTCTCTTTTTTTAAAAAAAAAAATTGCTTCCTTTAACTAATTCCAAGCAAACTAGTCTTCTCCTACTGCTAGACACTCTCCAAATTCAAATAGTCCATCTCCCACATTTGCCTAGAACCCCATGCCTAGAATGTACTTCCTCTTCCTTTGTTTTCCTTCAAGACTCAACTCAAGTGCTAACTCCTCCTAGAAATATTTCCTAATACCCCTAATTGTTAGTTAATTCACATTTCTCAATTTTCCTCGTAATAGATTTATGTTGGTACATGAACACTGGCAGAATATCAACTCCTTGAAGGCAAGGACTTTTTGCATCTCACATAGCCTAATATAGTACATACTACGAGCTTAATGCTGTTGTTTTGTTTTTATTTAATCATTTCATTCACGTCTAATTCTTCAGGACCCATTGGGTTTTATTGGCAAGGATTTTGGAGGGGTTTAGCATTTCTTTTTCTAACTCATTTTGCAGATGAGGAAACTGAGGCAAACAGGATTAAGTGACTTGCCCAGGCTCACACTGCTAGTAAGTGTCTAAAGCCACTTGGATCTTCCTATCTCCAAGCTCCCAACATCCAGCTACCTCAGGGGCTTAATAGATTTGTGGAACTGAATTAAATTTCATTGAATTGAAACTTAGAATTACAATGGAATTAGAAATTACTTTCTAAATCATCCTTATACCAGTCCTGTCTAAATGACTCAAAACTCTTAAGAGGATCCTGATACAGAACACTTTGTAGGAACTCAATCCCTTCTCCAAGATCCTTGTTTAAGGCAGGAAAGTGCTTCCTCGAGATCACACAGGAAGTTTTAGCAAGACCAGGATTCACACCTCCCAATCAAGTGTCCTTACCACTAAACCACACTGAGGCAGGATCAACGATTTTATGTCCTATTTCTTCAGTCCCTCATCAGCATATCCCTGTAAGCAATGGAGATTGTGAGGGAAGGAAAGTCAGGAAGAAGGGGAGAATGTACAAATACCCTTCTCTACCCTGCTTTATTACACCAATTCCAATGGCTCACATTTATATTAATGCTTTAAGATCCCAAGGTACTTTCCTTATGGCAAGTCACAAAATAGGTTGTGGCTGGAAACATATAATACTAAACAGTGTAGTCAGAATGACGCCAGGTCAGCAGACAGCCTCTCCTAGCTAAGCTTTAGTTTATTTCTCTCTAGAGTCCCTCTTTATTCAACATTTGCACATTCAACTGGAGAAATGCAGAGTTCCATGTACCCGGGACATGAACTATAGAAATCCAAGTTTTTAATTTTTGTTTTACTTTTGTAGAAGCCATAGTCTGGACCTAGAGAATGTGCCCTTTGATTGTAGAAGAGCTAAAATATGTGAATGCAATGCAATATTTTTGTTTGACAAATATAAGAAACCTAGAGAAGCGTGGGAAGATGTATTAAAATAAAGGCATAACAAGAAAGTTGAAGCAAGAAAATATAAATGACTACAATAATGGAACAACGACAATTCGAAAAGATAAGAGAATTCAGATCCAGGGAAACCTTGGTTTCGAATTACTGCTGCTGAAATACATTTCCTTTTTGTGGAGAGGTAATAGACTATGATCATATGTTATATGTTCCATCAGTCATGGTCTCTGTGTTGGCAAGTTTTGCTTTAAATGGTTGTTTGCAAGTTTTAGTTTTGGTTTTACTTATTTTTTTAATTGAAAGGGAGAATACTATAAGAAACAGAGTTACAGCATTGGGAAATTTCTCCAGTATAAAAATAAAATTCATTAATACAATATTTTAATAAATTAGTCAACTAAAGGGAGGAATCTGTGGACATTGTTTCCCAGGGTGTAAATATGATCTAAAAAGAAAGAGATATGGAGATACTTCAGATTGTAATTTCCACTCTTAGAGCGTTTTCTTCAATCCTGCAGGATCTCCTGTGGGGTTCAGTGAATATGCAGAGATTCTTCATAAGAGAGACAGACAGACCAAAAGACACAGAGAGACAGACAGATGGAGAGACCAAGAGACCAACAGACAGAAACAGAGAGATAGACAAAGGTGATAGAGAGAGAAGAGAAGAGTGAGTTGAGAACTTGACTTCAGATGTGCAGCAGATTGTCTGATCTTTAAGATAGGAAATTACAGCGTATTCTGGCCTTCCCACTTATTAATTCTTTTCTGAAGAATTCTATTTGAAATAGAATGTGTGTGGATCAGTCTTTGTGATCTCACCAAGCATTTTATTCCTCTTTTTTTCTCAATAATCAATCAACAAAGCCTTTTACAAGTATTGCAAACCAGTGGTTTCCTTAAGGAGTCCCATCAGCACTGGTACCTTTGGATCTGACCCTTTCGGGACATGGTTAGCTATCTATTCTGGAGAATAACTCTACATCTAAATGATTTATGTTCAGTTCCAAACTTGGATGGGCGTTTAAAAAAGTCAAGGTATGAAAAACTCTGGACATCATTTAGAATACAAGGTTCCTCCCAAGAAATGCTCCTGATGTTCTGTGCTATCTTCCATTTGAGCTGTTATTACAAGGACTGAGCAAGGATTCATATAGAACTGAATATATTCAGGTATATTATTGAGTCTATCTGTAAAACTTCTATAAAGCACTCTTCTACTGTCTTCCTCAGTTTCCTTAACTATAAAGTAGAGATTATAATAACATCTAATTCATAGGATGGTTATAAGAATCAAATGAGATATATAACCTAAATTTAATTGCCTGCATTCTCAGAAGATTTGATAGGGTAGAGAGGAGGAAGACGAATCTGAAACTCAAAGTTTTTAAAAACAAATGTTAAAATAAATGTAATTTTAAATTTAATTATTTAAAATTATTTTTAAAATTAAAATTAATTTAAATTGGGGGAAATATACTAAATATAAAAATATGCAAAAAATTAATTGTCAATAACTTAAAAAATAATCAGATGAGATATTTTTAAAGTGCCTAGTACAGTGATAGAGACAGAAAAGGCATTGGAGATAGAGCATTGGTCTTGGACTAAAAAAGACTGGAATTCAAACACAGCAACAGAGGTTTACTAGCTGTATGACACAGGGCTAGTCACTTAATTTCTGTCTCACTTTGTATCTATAAAATGGAGATAATAATAGCCCCTACTTTGCAAAGATATTATGAGATCAAATGAGATAACATATGTAAAGCTCTTGGAAGACCTTAAAGTGTTATATAAATCTTAAATTTTATTATTACCATAATTTGATCCTTTATTCAGAGAAGGCAAAGTAACACATCAATTAGCTTATTGTAAGGATATTTGTTTTGCCAAAGCAAATTCAGACTAGTGCCAGAACCAAAAAGGAAAAAATGAACAAATTCATGAGTTTTGCATTAGTTCATATTTCTCTTTCCAACTTACAAGTATAAGAGATTTGTGGTTGCAATCACAGCCACTTAATAAATTAAAATGTGTTTATCTTTTTAAACAAATGAATCTCTAGTGAGCAGTTGGTGTAATTTCTAGAAGGCTGGTCTTCCTGACTTGGATTCAAATTCTGCTTCTGGCACATGCTTCCTGTGGGAATAGGGGCAAGTTACAGATCTATAGAAGAAATTCAAAGCTTGAGATAGTCCACTAAGACAGTTAATTCTTCTTTTTGGTTTAGTTTATTGTGAAGGTGGATTGGGGATGGAAATAGGGAATAGGAATGAGAATACTAATTGTGATACTCCTTTTTCTTAGTTCTCCATGACTGGAGAAGGCAGTTCATTAGACCTTGCTGTGACCAAGTCACCAATATTCACTTAGAAGCCATAATTATGGATGAAGATAGGGACTAAGATTGTAAGCTTCTATGGGCACGAAGTCCCAAAATCTTTTAACCCTGAAGAAAATTGGAAAAATGAAAGCCATCTTTTTTTTTAAGTACTAGGGGAAGAGAATAGGCATTTATTAATCACCTACAGTTTGCCAAGCACTGTGCTTGCTAAGCACTTTGAAAATATTCTCTCAGTTGATTTTTTTTAGTAATTAATAAAGAATAAGATTTTTTTTGCTTAATGAGCCATACCTTACACTATCACACTACTCTCTATCTATTTACAAATTACAGATTTGAAGACTCAGAGGAAAAATAACTGGCTGGAAAATCATATAAGTTGTAAATAGTGGAACTGAGATTGAAACCAGATCCTCTGACTCCAAATGGAATGTCTTTCTGGGATGTCACTTGCCTCTCTCAAATCAACTCAACATTTATTTCTTCAGTACCCACTTCTTAATTCCTTATTTTGTAAGTACTTATTTTTGTTCTTAAATACTTATTTTGTGCTGGCTACTTGGGACTGAAAGAGAAAAAAATATGAAAATTTGCCTTCAAGATGTTTCTACATTAGGGATATATAAATTAATAAAAAATAAAACAAGTAAAAAATAATGGAGAGATAAACTAGACAACCTTCAACATTTGAGAGCCATGGGACTCAATCCCCCTCAAATACATTTTTCCACAGACATTTCTAATTATACTGTAGGCATTTGCTCTCACCCTGGTGGGATACTCTATCTGAAAAACTCTTCTGTTGCTTTCTGATGCTACAATCTTTAGGAAAGATTACATGTTGATTTGTTTCCTTTGAAAGTGCTTCTGTGAATTGATCTGAACATTTAGGAGGTCTGAGCTGTCTAATGCTGCTGCTGTCCCCACTCAAGTCTGGAAATGATGGGATTGCCAGATTACTTAATGCTAATATTTCTTTGACAACCACCAGCCCAGGCCTGGCTCCTCTGGGTCTGATTTACCAAATCTTCTGTTTCTAAGTGTTACTTGGGCAAATCAATATATTCCAAAATATGGTTCTGCAGAAAGGAAGTAGGAGGGGGACAAGGAGAGAAGGGAGACTTTTATTATATTAGTTTCCCATGTTAAGTTTATTTGCATGCAGTATAATCTTAGAAAATGGCCACAATTGTGTGATTTCCCCACTACTGTCTCCTACTTACTTGTCTAGTCCCCATTCCAGATGATTGGCTCTTTCGGTCCAATGCGCCTGAGGGACAGGGAGGGAGTACTGGGTCTATAAAGTAGTTTTTTGGAGACCATGCTGCCCTCAAATTAGATATAACCCATGATGGGAAGGCAAGTCATGGATTAAATTCCCAAATCTAAAACATTACATTTATGTTTTTTTCTATCACATGTTTGATTTGGAGTCAGGAAAACTTGGGCTCAATTCATGTCCCTGATACTTTATTATCAATATGAACTTGGGAGAAATCACTTACCCTCCCTATAAAATGAGGGGGCTGTACTTGAGGACCCCTAAGTTCCCTTTCAGCTCTGAACCTCTGATTCTCTGATTTGGACAGAAGCTAGAATCATACTCTTGTTCCCAGGAGGCTGAATTTCCAAAAGTAGCCTGAGTTTCAGGATGGGTGCTTCTGTCCCAGTTGCCTATTGTAGCATTGATTCAAATGATTTATATGAGATGGAAGGACCCACTAGGGACTGATGAGTTGTTCCTCTCCCAGGAGAACATCCAAGCATGGAGAGAAAGAAGGTTAACTGGACAAAGCATGAGTTTGTAGTGAAAGCTAGATGCCATACTCCAAAGAACCACTGGATTTGGAGTGAGAAGACATGAATTCAAATCCTATTTCAGACACTGACTACCTGTGTGACTGGGCAAATCACAACTTCCCTAAATCTTAATTTCTTCATCTGTTAAGTGCTGATGATAATTGATACCTACTTCAAAGGATTATTGTAAGGATTAAACAAAATAATATATGTAAAGTACTTTGCAAAGTTTAAGTGTTACATCTTCTATTATTAGTTTTTTTCAAAAGAAACTGAATCTTCATCTTTCCTTAGGACTGTGCTGAGTGTTGAGTCCTGGCTGAGGGTACCTCTGCCATTCAGTCCTGTAAATAGAATCAGTCAGGTCGGAGCCTACTGAAACTCCCCTATGGATAGCACAGGGCTCTCTTTCCCCCACTCTCCAATCCCACCAGTGGGGGCTCAAAATATTCATGCAATTTATGTTTTCCCCAAAATGCAGTCCTCGGACAGGAGTCATTAGTTCATGTCTACTACTGACATAGATATATAGAACATCTTTCTTTTAAACAGATATATAAAATATATTGGTTTAAATTATATGTGAATTATAAATATATGGATTTAATATTCATAATAATTTGAAATTTTTCAAATATATGAATTTTAAAACCTATAGGTATAAGTTACTGGTATTCTATATCATTCATTTTTAATGCTAACCTGTGCTTTCTTCAATGTAGGGAGCTCCCCAGAGATGCCACTTTTCCTAAGAATGGAGATAAGCAAGTGTTTTGCAATAGTTTTCTGTATAGTATTAACGTATAGAACAAAGTAAGGGATGAACAGAACATTTTTATAGCATTTATATTCAGAGAATTTTTAAGAGATGGATATATCTTGATTATTTTATCATAAAGGACATTATTTTTGTTCATTATACTAGAAAAAGAAAAGAAGCAAAGTTAATCTTAAACATCAACAACTAAGCTTTACTTAAAATACAAACTTAATGCTTGGACAAAAATAAAAGAAATGTGTCTATGGCATTGAGAGGTTAAATGATTTGTCTTGGATCACATAAGGGTATTTGTCAAAGTTGATCCTTACACCAATTCTTTGTACACCAGAGGCTAGCTTTATTCTTTACCCCACATTGCCTCTTAAGGCAATTCATTCTTCTGGCATTCATTTGACAGTTTGGCATATCAAATATAATAACAAATCATGCAATTGAATAACTATTTTTCTATATTCAAAAAAATATTTATTAGTATGGTATGCCATCATGAAATGTGTATCCACGTCCTGATCATAATTCAGTCAGTTTCAGTAGCATCTAATTTTTCATGACCCCATTTGGAGTTTTCTTGGCAAGGATACCTAAGTGATTGCCATTTCCTTCTGCAGTGCATTTACAGAAGAGGAAAACGAGGAAAAGAGTGTCAAGTGACTTGTCTAGGGTCACATAGCTAGAAAGCATCCTTGAGACACCCTTGAGTCATGTGAAGAGATTGTCTGCCTTTTGGCACACCTTGTTTGATGATCCTGTGAAAAATATAGATTAATGTCATGGGTGAATTAAAGATAGAAGCAAATTATTTCTCCCATCTCTGTAGCTGAGAGGTGTGTGACTTCATCAAATGAAAGAATAAACAAGAGAGCTATCTGCTCCTGATTTTCTCATGTCTGAGCCTATACTTTCACAATGATTTCTCCATCTAGATCATTTACCAAGTTGTAGGTTTATCCTTACCCAGACCAAACTATTTCCTATGGAGAAAAACTACTTGGGGAACAAGAGCCTGCATATATCATGGAAAGAACCCTGGCTCTGCACCCAGAAGACCTGGTTCAAATCCCAACTCCCATAATTACTACCTGTTTGATCCTCAATTAATAAACATTAAATACCTACTATGTGCCAGGTACTGTGCTAAGCACTAGGGAGATACAAAAAGAGGCCAAAAAAAATCAATCCTTTCCTTCAAGGAGTTTACAATCTAAATTATAATTATTTTTCTTCTAAATTTTTATTATTTAGTCTAATATTCTTTAGCTATGCATAACTGATTAAGAAAAAATAGTATTTTTACAATTTTTTTCTTAGCTTTCATTATTATTGTTGTTATTATTGCAGAACTAATAAGTGCCAGAGATGGGATTTTTAATTCTTCCAGGTCTTTCTTATTCCAAGTTTAGCAGCTTTCCATCATAGAAGTGAGGATGTCTTCTATGCAAAGGAGATAGCCTGTGGTAAACTTACTGAGTCTGGAGATGGAACAAAAAGTTTGGAAAGAGAAAGTGGAATGGAGACTGGGAGAAAGGGAAAACGATGCAATGATTTTGGAAAAATAGGAGGGTTAGAATGATATTAAATTGGGTTTATACTAGAGCTCTGTTATGAATGGATTCAAATGAAAAATAGAGGATTTTGTATTTTATCCAAGTGCCAGAGGGAACTACTTAAGATTTGGCCTGTGGTCCTTACACTTATATAATGAATGCTACGTGTGGTGAAACAGGGGTTAAAGATACCTTTCTATGTGTAATTGTTCTCTGATGAGGTCATTTTAGTAGCTTTTGAAATGAACTAAATAATTCAAAACTCAAACTTCGTAAAACAATATTGGAAATTACTTTTAAAAATATGGAGTGAGTTGTTACATACTTCAAAGATTAATTTTTCTTTTAAATTTTTATTGGAACACTTATTCTAATATTCTCTAGAGATGTATAGTTAGTTAAGGAAAAAAGATAGCATTTTTTAATGTTTTTTCCTGGACTTTTGTTTTTGTTATTGTTGTTATCATTGTTATGCTGCCTTAAGCAAGACCAAGAAATCAGATTTATACAAAATGAAGCTGAGATGGCCATAGAACTGCAATGAATGGGGTCATTTGTTCTTGATATCATACTTCCTTTCCTCTTTCTAGCATGATGCTGAGGTTGAAGTATAACCTCAGGGAACTGGTTGGGTGAAAGGTGGAAAATAGAATAATTCTAAGTTCTAACCCCAGGCTCTGTCCTCGAGCCAATCATATTAGGACCCTCCCTGAATGACCCTGAGTGCAAGTTGATTGCCATTTATAGTTGATAGTCTATAAACTGAAGGCTAAAAGACTGACCCTAGCTGGTTGAATGAAGTTCACATTTCTTTATTTTAAAAATAGCTAAATATAGTTGCTAATACATAGGTACATGTGTATGTATAATATGTGTATAAATATGGCATATATGTACATAATGCATACACATAGACAGAGAGGAGAGACAGAGACTACATAATGCATACACATAGACAGAGAGAAGGAAAGAGAGAGACAGAGACCCAGAGAGCACAGAGACAGAGAGCTGTTTTGTCTGACCCATTCTTCCCAAGAACTAAGAGTGTTCTTTTTACGTTTTACATATGGATTAGTCAATTCAGAGCTCTTTGTGAGTAGGAGAAAGTAGACAGCCATCTCTATGATGTGATGTGAAAGAAACTAGGAAGCTCCCCAAAATGAGCAGAAAGACATTTGTGACTGTCACAGAGACTAAAATTCCTTTAGAGAAGAGTTTCTTAGCCTAGGGTCTATGAAATTAGTTTTTAAACTTTATATTTTGATAACTGTGTTTCCATAGAATTGGTTTCCTTTTTAATTCCACCAACGTTATTGTATACATTTAAAACATTCTAAGAAGGGATTTAGAGGCTTCATCAGAATGCTAAGAACCATGACACACAAAAAGATGAATAACTCCTACATTTCAAAGCCATTCCTTTGAGAAATGCTTCTCTTACTTCCCCTTACCTCTTGGAATCCCAAAGAGGTTAATGACAGAAAGAAAGGTCCTTACATAAAATAAAATATTCATAACAATTTTCCTTCTGGTGATGAAAAAGCTCAGAAATTATGAGTAACTGGAGATTGACTAGGGAATGGCAGAACAAATTATGGCACATAAATGTAGAATATCATTGTACAAATAACAGAAAATCAGAGAAACATGGAAAGACTTGTACAAATTAAGCCTCGATTTTCCCCTCTCTTTCCTTCCCATAGCCAGTTACGAACTCAGATAGATTCTACCTCCATAGCATCTCTTGCATGCGTCCCCTTCTTTTCCACCCCCTTAGTTCAGGTCCTCTT
>JAJPUD010000342.1:343807-391307 GCA_023553655.1 Myrmecobius fasciatus | reverse complement strand
CCAATTGTCTAATTCTTTCTCCCATCCCTCTGGACTTTCGTTTCCTAGATTAAAAAATAATAATTTCCCCATCACCCCAATTCCTGAATTCTCCTAGCGAAAGGTTAATTGGTTTCCGGGAAGATTGGGAGGGAAAAGTAGATAAGCTTGGACAGCTTGACCTGAGTAAGCCCCCTTCTCTGGGGCGCTGAGGGGTTCCCGACTCCAGGTTGATGTTGGTTTTGTGTAGAGGTATATTTGGGGGGCGGTCGTGGGGCAAGTGAGTAAAGAAAAAGATTGAAAGAGGCATGAAAGGAGAGACAGAGACACAGAGATAGAGAGGCAGAGAGACTCCGAGAGACAGAAAGACACAGAGAGAGAGAGAGGCACCGAGAGACAGAAAGAGACAGAGACAGAGAAAGACCGAAACAGAGACCGAGAGAGAGAGAGAAAAAGAGAGAGGAAGAGAGGAGAGGGAAGACGAGAGAGAAAGAAGACAGAAACAGAGACACAGACAGAAATAGAGACAGAGACAGAAACAGAGATACAGAGAGACAGGGAGGGGGAGAAAGACAGAGACAGAGAGACAGAAAAGAGAGACACAGAGAGACAGAGACAGATAAACAGAGAGACAAAAAGATAGAGACAGGAAAAGAGAGAAAGAAACAGGGAGAAAGAGACAGAGACACAGAAACAGAGACAGAAATAGAGACAGAAACAGAAACACAGACACACACAGACAGACAGGGAGGGGGAGAAAGACAGAGACAGAGACAGAGAGACATAAACAGAGAGACAAAAAGACAGAGGAAAAGAGAGAAAGAGAAACGGGGGGGAGAGAAAGAGAGAGAGAGAGAGAGAGAGAGAGAGAGAGAGAGAGAGAGAGAGAGAGAGAGAGAGAGAGAGAGAGTTTGGATTTATGGTTCATGATCGGAAATAGCAATGATAACCCTTCTTCCTTTGCCTGGCTCACCTCCTCCTAAATCAGTTTATTGCCTATTGGCTTCCGCTTGGGGAGGGGGTAAGAATAAGGAAAGTGAATGATGACTGCAAGTAGCCCATTCAAGCCCTCCTGGCGCCAGAGCACCTGTGCATCCTACAGGCTGGCATGGCCCCAGCGTTCTCCCGCTCCCTCTGTTACCGAGAAGCTCTGGGCACTTCTGCCGCCTGCGTCTGTCTGTCTGTCTCACTCAGGCGCCCACCCGAAGGCCCGGAGATTGCGGTTGAGCTGGGGGTGGGCTGGGGCAGTGTGCGGCGCCTGGGGGGAAGAGCTCTAGTGTCTGGTGCGGTAGGTAGGTCGAGGCTCAGGGAGCGAGGAAGGAGCTGTGTGGGGTGGGAGCTAGGGTCGGCAAAGCTCGAGATGACCGTGCGGGCCTCCGCAAAGACTTGCCAGCACCCAGCCTAGGCGCTTGGCGCAGCCTCCCGCAGCCGGGCGGGTCCAGGCCGGGGGCAGAGCCTCGGCCGAGGCTCTGCCCCCAGCCCACTCCCTTCGCGCCCAGGCTGCTTGGCCAGGGCCCGCCGGGTCCTCGTGGCCCTGCCCTCCCCGCGCCCCCAGGGGGCTGCCAGGGCTAGCGGGCTGGCCGGCCTGACTTTCTCTTTGCATCCCATTCAGTGCCCCCGGAGCTGGATCTTTCAGAGTCTCGGGCTCACGGTCCGGTGCGCAAATGCGCTTGACTTCATTTTCCCCTTTGTAATAAGTGTAGGTTTATTTTCCAGTGTAACAACGTCCCCCTCGGCTCCCTCTTGGCCCTAGCCCTCCGCCCCTCTTTGTGGCCGGGTTTCTTCGTCGCCTCTGAAGATGAAAGGAGCTCGGGCCGGGCCAAGCCTGACAGCCCCAGCCCCAGCCCCCTGTTTTGTTCCAGTTGTGCTTTCTACACGCGAGCTCTCCCCTAAAAGTTGTACCAAATGGTTAATTTGATTATTCCAACTATAGACCAACTGCTTCAGCGGCCTCCACCACGCGTCTGGGAGGAAAAAAGAAACCATCTATAAGAAATAATCTAATAAACGTGAAGTGTAGAAAAACCCCTTCTGATTTTCAACCGGCACAAATAGAATTAGAGCTTCAGCATCCTTTTCCCAAACAGACCTTTTGTCTAGATCACAAATTCAGCCAACCAGCAATGTGTACAGTGGCTGCTATTTATTTTAATAGATAGGCGGGTGGGTAGCTAGATGGATAGAGAGATAAATGGATGGATGGATAGATGGATGGAGAGATCCATCTTCATCTGACTTCCCTTTCTTAATATGTGTACACGGTTGATTTTTTTTTTTCTTGCCAATTTACTGAATCAATAACAAAGCAAAGGCAATGCAACGTGGAAAAAAAAAAGTCATTTAAAACTCAAAACAAGGGAAGGGCAGCCGGGGATATCTACCATGAGAAAAAAGAAAACAAAAAAAAAATGTTTACATGCTACCCCGTACCAAAATGAAAAAGGTTGAAAGTTTAAAAGAAACTTTTCTTTCCTTTTCTTTGCCATTCATTGGAGGGTTTCTTTTTTCTTCTTTTTTCCTTGAAAGTCAGAAAGAATGTTAAAAGACAAGGAAACAAAACAGCAAACAAAATGCCATTGTATTGAAGTAGCAATTCATGGGAAAACGCTTGTCAGCCTCCTAATGTCTCACTTCTATGAGGCTGTTTTGAGGCTGTTTTACCGCAGGCTAAAACACAATAACATGGGAATGAATAAAATATTAAATACCAGTGAGAATTTCTGAGGAATTTTCTTTTTGATTGCTTTATTTGGGGCTGCATCCAAATGATCCCAACACAGAAGTCATCGCCCGTCATGAAATCAACAAAAAGCAAGTTTTCTCAACTGGAGAATAAAAAAGAAAATGCAAAGATTTGTTTCTCAGTGTGTCTGCAAGCCACACAGCAGACAACCCCCTTTCCCAGTTACCTGCCCAGGAAAATTCACTTAAAGGGATTTATCTAGGAGATCAGCTCATCCACAACAGAAAATAAACCAACCAAGATGCATTCTGGGGCTGAGAACCAGCCAATACGAGCATTTCTCTTAAAAAAAAAAAAAAGTAGAAGAGTCTCCCCTTTCCCCTTCACCTGGTGACCATGCTGTACTGGCTTCAGAATACAGACTCTTCAAGGCTCTGGAACAGAGTCTGGCACTCAGCAGAATGTAGCAAATATTAAGCTATTGATTAATTGATTGAAGGTAATGGTGATGAAGTATCTACAGTTGGTTGTTATTAAAAAAAATACACGATTCTTTCTTATAAGTTTATTTTGCTTATAGATGACAGCAGCTAAATCAGAGAACTTTTTATAAAATGCTGAATAGAAAAAGGAAAACAAATATTTAGAAAGCTCCTTTTTTTTCAGAAGATGGTTATTTCAGAGATTTCATTTTTTTAAATATGAAGAAGGATCATGTTTTGTTTTTTTTTTTTTTTTTTTAGAGCTAGAAATAGTTCCAGGGAGTGTATAGTGGTATTCCCTCATTTTGCAGATGAGGAAACTGAGTCCCAGAGAAAGGAAGTGTTCTGTTCCAGGTCATATGTTTTATGTTCACTGGATATTCATGATTTGAAACTATATGATTTGTGTTGGATATGTTACATTTGGCAGGCTAACAGCATTCATTTAGCCTCTGATGTGCTTTTTGAGGTATCTGCACATGGATGTCTGCATCTGCTATGATTTCAGAAATGCATTTAAGTGTGAGGCAGGGGGATAGTTCATATGATAGTGATGTGTATTTGAGGAGAGAAAAGGAGACAAGGCATCATGTTAAGGAAAGCAATGTAGAATACCCCTAACTTGCCATCCACAAAGCTCTTGGTAGCAGAGACAGAGCTGCATATTACCTTTTTTTTTCTTTTTGCTGGAGTTTGGTTAACAGTGGTAACATCTGCTGAGCTGGGGAGACACAGGGCATTTGATCTGACTCACAGATGTAAAAGTGACATCTGCTTGTGACAAAGGAAGGGGAAAAGAAATTAAATTAAGCAGGGAGGCCTTTCTGTGTAGAGGAAAACCTGTTTGAAAAAGGGGGAAAAAACCTCACAACCCTGACCAAGAAGGCAGCATGAGCAAGACAACTTGAAAGGGGCACTCTGGTTTCTGGACAAGCAGCTGCCAAAATAATTGATATAGCAACATCCCAAGATAGCAGTGTTTTGAGACTTGCAGGCATTACTCATAGGGAAAGAAAAGTGATCTTTTAAAATAAAACTAGTAAAGTAAGTCCAGCCAGCCAAGCCAAGCAGTACTTGACCTATATAAAGGAAGTCTTGTGTTGGGAAATTCTTCCTATCATATCACAGCTCTATGGACAAAGAACAGCAATTTGGGGAATATAATATAAAAAAAATAGAACCCAGTAGTATTCAGGAACTTGGGAGGGAGTCTATTTTTGGAGGAGAAGCCTCAAAAAGAGATTTGCATTTAATGGCTGCTTTTTAACTCCTAATGACAGATATTAAAAACCAGGCATTTTATGGATGGTACTATCAACTATTTTTAAGATCCTTCCATCTCTCAGAGGATTAAGTTACATGTGGCCCAAAAGAGACAACCAAACTTTGTCATCCCCAAAAGTAAAGTCTTTATAAGCCTTCTCCTTATGTTGGAGCATATTATGGACACTCATAAATATTAATAGATGACTTCACAACACCTTCCCTTCTCTTTATGCTACTTATACATATATAATTAGGTATTCTGCAAGGGAGTATTTAGAGGTATAAAACCAATGATCAATTTCTAGATGATAAAAATAAAGACCACTAACTCAAGTTCCAGATGTAGTTAGTGACAGAGCTGGAAATAGACCTGAAATTTCCTAATACCCAAATAAGCATTTCTTCTTTACTACATCCCAGTATTTTCTTTTAGGGACACAGATATATAGGAAATCCACCAATAGGACTAAGCATTTGTATCCCAGTCAAGATTTAACCATTGTGCCCTCCTGCTTTTGAAAACCATATATCCCTGTTCTATGTTACTATCAATTGGAAGGCATTACTGTAAGATAAGTAAACTGACTTATCTCTACCATCACTCCCAATTAAGAGCATATTGTGCAATCATCCTTTTTTATGATAACATGTTTTGGAAATGTTTGTTTTATTCCATAAATTAAAAATAAATTTAAGAGCTTGAAAAGAAAAAAAAATCATATAATGTGCCGAATTGATTTTTTGACATTAAAACTATATGGAGAAGCAGCATGGTGTAGATTGTGTTTAATAGTCATTCATTTTAGAACTGCATCTGGAAGTGAATCTCCACATTAGTACTATGGTTCCTTATATAGATTGTTGTAGGTCTGACCCAAATCATCCTCCTTAATAGATTTACTCATAAAATATAATATTTTGAATGTCCTTTGTCATGCCCTATTCCTCCTTGAGCTGGATCTGTTGAGTCCTAGACAGTTAACAAGCTTGTTTACCATACTGCAGATGGTTCTATGGTCAACAAAAACATAGGGGTTAGAAGGAAGAGGAAGAAGGAAGGACAGGAAAAACACAAGTTGATATTTTTTTATATAGAAATTGAAGTATCCAAGGACCATTCAGGAGATGTCACCCAGGCAGCTCTCAATAAAGTTTTGACTGGGGAACAAGGGTAGAGATAAAGATTTGGGAGTCAATAATTGAAGCCCTGGAGAGTGGATGGGATAACGAAAGAGGTTAGAGAGTTAAAAAGGAAATAAGTCATGAATGTGTGATGTTATGGAAGCTACAAAGAACAGAGTGTCAAGATGGAGAGGTTGGGTGGATTGTAGAGAGGTCAGGGAGCCTCAAGACTGACAAAAAGCCATCAGATTTGATGATAAGGGGATAATTTATGACTTTGCAAAGGTCAATTTCATTAGAATGGCAGAGGGACAGAAACCAATCAGCTAGTCTGTCATTAAGCATTTATTAAGCATTTACTGTATGCCAGGAACTGTGCTAAATGTTGATGATATAAAGAAATGCAAAAAAAAAAATTACAATTTTATATCATGGCTTTCCTTGAACAAGTAGGAAAACCAAAAATGGAAGCAAGGAGTATGCAGTATTCATCCTAGATGTTTGATAATTAATGAAAAAAAGAGAGATAAGATTATAGATTTAGTGGGTGATAAGGTCAAGGGAAATTTTTTTCATTTTTATTTTTGTTTTTGAGTTTAGGGTAAGGAAGAGTTGAACAAACTTCTAGGTCATAGAGAGGGGACCTAAAGGGAGGGAATGACTGAAGATAAATGAGATAAGAAAGGTTAAATGAAAGAGCAAGGTCAGGGATCATATTGGAAGAAAGGAGAGAACAGGTGAAGAGGTTAGCCTTGGAGTAAAGAGAAAAGACATCTCATCCTCTGAGACTAGACAGAAAAAGGAGGGTGAATAGGGATTTAGAAAATCTTAAAAAGCTCAAAAGGGGAACCTAGGGAGCTCATGTTACACAGTTCCAATCTTCATAAAGTGAAAGATTAGGCCATATCTGAGTGAAGAAATAGGAATGGAACTTCAGGCTTAGGAAGAAAAAAAAAAGAATTATTTGGAACAGAACCTACAAAGAATAATCAGGAGTTCTAATGGCCATTTTGATATTCCTCATGAGGAACTGTGATAATATCAAAAGCTTTTCTTGTACTTACAGGTTTTTTTTTTTAAAGTTGCACCAATAACCTAGAACTATGAATCTATATACCCAATGCCGAAGACTCTCTTAACATCATAGCAAACATGAAATAATATAATACACTGGCAAGCATGCTGACTTCAAGATCAGCCTTTGCATATGGTTTTAAATCTTATCACCTTAACACCTGTGGGAACTTGGGAAAATATCCAGGCCTTCAGAGGAGGAGCAACTTTTATTGTTTTACTTTGTTGTTGTGCCAGAGGTTTCTATTAGCTCTAAATAGATGATGCTTCCTGGATTAGAATGTCATCAGAACCTTCACTACCATTTGGGATGCCTTCAGCATTCAAAAAATTTCCCCTTTCTATCAACATGGCCTAGCACACTTACTGAATGCTATTCTAGGATAATCTTTCCTTAAGGCCTGTTAAAAGTACAAGGAACCTGAGCTTTTACTCATTTTCATTTGTGTATGAATAATTTTAGGTTCTTTTGGGTTTTTTTTTTAACAGAAAGAAAACAAGGGGATATTAAATGTCTTTATTACAGAGAGGAGTAGAGCTCAGAAGGCAGGGTTAGGAGACTGGATGGAGGTGGGGGGAAAGGTAGGGTGAGGGGAGAGAATGGAACTTGAAGGTTGGGAGCATTGAAAAAAAAGAAAAGTCAACATGGCCCACTGAAATGAACATTTGAGGGCCTTGTGCCCTGGACAAACCTATTATCCTCACATCTGTTTTCACATGTGTAAAAGGAGAAGGCTACATTAAATCAAAGCTTCTTAAACTTTTCCCATTCATGATCCCTTTTCACTCAAGAAATTTTTATGATACCTGGAGTATATGAGTATATAAAATAGGTATATAAATAAAACATTTACTGTTAATCATAATTTAGTGATGACCTTTTTTCATTTTTATTTTTGTTTTTGAGTTTAGGGTAAGGAAGAGTTGAACAAACTTCTAGGTCATAGAGAGGGGACCTAAAGGGAGGGAATGACTAAAGATAAATGAGATAAGAAAGGTTAAATGAAAGAGCAAGGTCAGGGATCATATTGGAAGAAAGGAGATCACAGGTGAAGAGGTTAGCCTTGGAGTAAAGAGAAAAGACATCTCATCCTCTGAGACTAGACAGAAAAAGGATTGTGGGATTGTGACTCAAAGTTTGAAAACCTTTGGACTAGTTGATACCTTGAAATTTGAGACAAAAATCTCATTGAGTCTCAGCTCTCTTATAAGTGCAATGAGGGAGTTAAATTGCGTGATCTCCAAGGCTCTTCCTAGCTTTAAATGATATACTTTACATACATTTTACATTTAAATGGCAAACTCTACCTACAAATTGTGTCTGTTGGAGCAGCATGGAAGCCTCAGTGTTAAGCTAAAGAGACAGATAAAAATCAAAGTTTTGTTTGAGTGATGGGGGCAAAGAGTTGACAAAAGTATATGCAGTGGAACAAAGCTTCATATTTCTGGGGAGAAGTTAAATCTGTAAGTATCAATTTTGATTAAATGGCAAAGCACATTTAGTCAAAAGAAATTTGGACTCAACTTCAGGAGATATGGATTAAGGGCAGGAGTTGCTCTGAATGTTTGTTTGGCTTCCCTTTGCCTTAGTTTCTTAATTTATCTTGTGAAATGAGGATAATATCACTGGTCCTTTTAAATCTAAAACTCTTTCCCTCTATGCTAGGCAGACTTCTTATTCCTTATGAAATTTTAGAAACTTCCAAATTTACAAACATTTATCTGCAATAAAATGTCAAAATATAGCATGAAATAAGTCTCCAGAAAGGAAGTGAGGATAACTTTCATATGTATGAATTTCTGTGAGTACTTTTGGGGGGGGGGGGTTGGAGTGGGGGACTGTGGGCATTCTTCCAATGAGATAAGATAAAAACCATATTTAAAAATTATGGTTGCCTGGACACCTACATGGGAACTGAGGTTCTTTATACTACAATGGACACACACTTTATCATGAGATTCCCAAGGGAAACTATGTGTGGGAACATGAGCCTAAGAGTGTGATTTTGTGAAAAATCCTGCAAGACTGAGCTTGGTCCATGTAAATTCATGGCTTGGGGTTCTGGATTACAGATTATACCTGTAAAAGGTTATCCAGGATTGTTTGATTTTTAAAAATGTAGACTACTTGCCTTAGAAGAACTTAGATCAGGATAACCTCTCAAAATTGTACATGAATATATTTGGGATACAATGTCATCCTCTCATCTACTTCAAACACATAGAAAAATTTACAGAAAATTTTTTCTCCCATTTAAAGTCATTGAATCATAAATTTAGAACTGAAAGGGACATTAGGGATTATTTAATCCAACCCTCTCCATTTACAAATGAGGAAACTGAGGCCAAGAGAGGTTTAATGCTTAATGCTGCTTAAGAACATCTAGGAACATAGAATGTCAGATCTGGAGTCAGGAAGTCTTATCTTCCTGAATTCAAATCTGGCCTCATACTCTTATTAGCTTGTGTGACTCTGGACAAGTCCCTTGACCTCGTGTGCCTCAGTTTCCTCATCTGTAAAATGAGCTGGAGAAGGAAATGGCAAACCCCTCCAGTATCTTTGTCAAGAAAATCCCAGATGGGTTTTGGACATGATTGAAAAACAGCTCCAGACAAATGCTCCTCAGGAATTAAGGGGCAGAGTTGGGATTTGAATCCAGTTCTTCTGATTCAAAGCCAGCAATTTTTCCCCTTTGCCACACTGTCCAAGTCTTTCTGTATCATCCTTTCCAGGTGAATTTCCATTTTAAAAGAGGATTCCTGGAAACATCAATGAGATGCAAAGAAGTAAATGGTGGGATATTAAGCATCCGTGAGGAAGATGGGTGTAGGGCCTTTCGGGGTCACTGAAATCACACCTGGGATGCAGCCACCTACTCCATTAATGGTTGAGTCTGCCCCCAATTGTGGGTACTGTAGGGCTCTAAGTTTCCTTAATTTATGCATGCAGTTCCGATTAAGGTCAAGAAATTTCAAGTAAAGTTCTTTATTGAGATGGATTTTGCATTTTAATGTGCCCAGATCTTCAAAAAGGGGAGCATCCAAAACGAAAAAGAATGAGGTAAACACTTAAGCCCTCCACTTTCTTACCATGTTCATTCTTGAAATAAATGCAATGAATAAGAGTTGTTTAAATAATTGACAATGATCATTTGTTATTCGGACTTGATTTTGTTTTCTTTTGCCAATGAAGAGCATCACAGTTTAATTCAAATTTAAGCTGATTCAGATTTCAGGCTCAAATGTAAACTTCAGTGTTCAGGGACAGCTACCATGTGTGCTAGCATCATTTCTCCAGACCTCCGGAGCCTTGAGACAATAACATGGTTATAATGATGAATGCATACAATCTTTTCACCCATTAAGCATAATGACCTCCACTAAAGTCTTCCTCTGATGTCTCATTGTGGCGTGGAAGTGACCTTGGGAAAGCAGCCCAAAGTGGGTGGTGAGCTCCAGCAAAGGCTAAATCCTGACTCCACACCAATAGTCAACATGTACTGAAGAGCAAAGATCAGGATTTGCAATTGGATGCAAGTTCTTTCTCATTTTATCAAGCTCTGAAGACTTTAAATGTAGCCCTAGCAATGGACTGTTGCCCAGATAGTTTAGCTAAGTTTAGAAAACCTTCTTACCAGGTTGACCACACAGTGATAAAATTTTTCCATCACATAAACTTCAGTAGGAGCTGTCTCAACTTTAAGAAAGAGCAACTAATAATTTATTGACTTGCCTAAATGATAATTTCATTTTTGCTGAGGCAATTGGGGATAAGTGACTTGCCCAGGGTCACACACTAGGAAGTGTTGAGTGTCTGAGGTCAGATGTGAATTCAGGTCCTCCTGACTTCAGGGCTGGTGATCTATCCACTTCACCACCTAGCCGACCTGATAATTTCATTTTTCAAAAGGTGGAAGAAGCAATAAAAAGAATTTCTTTTCTGATCTAACTCTTACCAAAAAGGAAGAACCAGTTGGGAGGAGGAAATAATAGGCTTAGGAGAAAATGACAATTGAATCTCTGTAATCTGTGGTCTAAACTCTGGGCTTCCCTGAACCAGATTCAATCTTGGAAGTCATTCACAAAATAACTATTTTCTATTTGTGTCCCTACTCATAATCTCCTCTAGACATCTGGAAATTGAAGATATATATATATATATATGTATATATATATATATGTGTGTGTGTATATGTATATATATATATATGTCTAACTTTACATAAGCATGCATAAAAGGATCCTCAGCTCCCATGCAAAGAACCCACTAAAAAGATTCTTGGACACCTCAAAGGAGACTCACAGAAGTCCATAAACATTTGTTCTCTTGTCCTCGCCTTTCCAGTGAGTTCCATCTTTCTCCCAGTTCTTCTGGATTCATGACATTACTCTCAGATTTGATGCTCTCCTCAAATGGAATAAAGCATTTGAGATGATTGGAAGTAAAGACTTCCATCATTCCTGCATGGTTCCAATACGGTTCCATCTCTTCTCCCTAGGAACATGGGTCCAAGAATTTGTCGCTGTCCAAAATTCTTATTTCCTCTTCAGGAAGCTGGTTTGTGGAGAGTACTGATCAAAGCATTCCCCTGTTGGAGTAGAATGGTTATTGCTTGGGAACTCCTTGGAAACATCACCATTTTGGATAAACAGCTTCCAGCTCTGCTGTTCTGCTACTGCCCCTCCATACCTAGATCCAGGAACTCAGAGTCCAGGAATTTTTGTCCCTCTAGACAAAGACTATATACCACATTGTTCCCAATAGTTTCCACCTTCCAGATTGAAAACATCAGGCTCTACTGCTTCATAGCTACCATTTCTAGGGCCTGGGAATTTGTAGTTCCTCAGACTGGGCCAATAATTGGGCTTCACCCCCTTCACACCATCCCCAGATTTCTCCATCATCATCTATTTTTAGGTCTCTGGTCTTTAATCTGTCTTCAGCTCTCTCTAAGTCTTTCTTTGAACCCTCTGAAAGCTTAGTCTGTCCTTTTTTTTTAATAGGTTCAAGCTTCACAAGAGCCTGGCCCAATCAAATTATTCCTGAATGCCAGGTATTCCATTCAGTGGGAATGTTTCCAGCTAATCAAGGAAGCCCAAAGTCCCAAACAATTGCTTCAGCCTTTAATGAAGGGCTTCTTAACCTTAGCTCCATAGACTTGTTTTAAAACTATTTTGCTGACTGTATTTCAATGTAAGTAGTGTCATTTGTAATCCTATGTATTTAATAAATTTAAAAGCATTATTCTGAGGAGAGGTCCATAGGCTTCAACAGACTGCCCAGGAGATCCATGACACAAGGTTAGGAGCTCCACTTGAATGTCATCAAATTGACTGGATTCTCTTGTTCAAATCTGATAGTCTCCTCCTTACCATAGCTAAAATTTTATAGTCTATATAAATCATACTATGATACTTCTAGGTCAATTGACTTAAAGCTCCATCTCTGTCCATCTTTCTTGAAAACTGAGATTCCACTATATCAAAAAAATTGACACAATACAATAGTTGCCCTCTTTCCTGAGTCCCTTTAGCAGCATCCTACATCTGCTCAAGGTATCCAAAGCCATGTCTATGAAGGGCAGTTCTTAGATGCTCCTTAAGTCACCAATTGTCTGTGAGGGTTCAGACTTCCTATAGCTCGATGGTTTTAGTTCTTGCAAGTCACTTGTAAATATACAACTATACCAAATTCCTCTAGGCTTATTCCAGGTTTTCGTGTGTGTGTGATTGAAAGGGTCTATCTCAAATCTCCAAGGAGATAGAATCATAGGAAAAATGTCAAAAAACCCCTATATAAAATGAAACAAAAAATAAAAAAAAACAGTGGTAGCAAAGATTAAAGACAGAAATGGAGAAAATAAAACATTCACCCCATTATGTACAATTTTGAGAGATCATCCTGATCTATTCCATTCTATGGTAATTAGTCTAGCTTTCAAAAAAAAAGAATTAAACAATCCTGGATAAGTCTTCACATGGTTTGAGTGTAATCTCAAACCATGAACTTACATGGACTGGGTTCAATCTTTAAAGGTTTTCTAGCCAATCTACTCTTTAGTTCATGCTCCTATCTACAGTTTCTTTTGGGCACCTCATGATAAAGTTGATGTGTGTGTTAGTATAAGGACTTTAGTTCTCATGTAAACATCTAAAGAACTCTATCTATCTATCTATCTATCTATCTATCTATCTATCTATCTATCTCTATATCCATATCCATCTATCATCTATCTATCTATATATCTTCTAGATACAGAGATATCTATATATATAGATATCTCTGTATCTAGATATATCTCTTATGTATATCTATATCTATATATAAATCTATATAGATGGATATAGATATATATAGAGATCTCTCTCTATATAGATATCTCTCTCTATGTGTATGTATATATATACATATATACATACATACATATATATATATGTATTTGGATGCAGCTCCTTCATTGGAAGAATGTGAACCCCCCAAAAAAACCTTCTAAACCAATAATATACATGCAGAAGTCCATAAATGTGAAAATTATCCTTACTTTCCTTTCTGATGATTTGTCATTACTAATAGCTTCCCATACTAGTTGAGCAGATCATATTGTTGCAGAGCTCCTTCTTAGGAAATTGGGCACAGAAATTTAGCCCTGTTCTCTAGGTCATCCTCTCTACATTATTAGAATTTGGGATAGAGAAGAAGAGGAAAGTCATCTACAGTGTGACATCCAGACTCAGTGTGGCGTCATTATAAGAATATTATGAGAAGTGCTTATGGCCAGAATGATCAAATCCCAGAAAATAAGTCTTAAGGACGACAACAGAGAAGATTCTATGAGTTTTTTGTGGAGCTGGTGCCGAATGCAACGTAGTAAGTCCTCTGGACCTGGACTTAAGTCTTGGCTCTGACATTTACTAGTGACCCCTGGCGAGTCATCTTCATTTTTTCTGTCTCAATGACCTCATTTGTAAAATAGAGATAATGATGCTTGTCATACCTATTTACACAGGGTTGTTTGGAGGTCAAATGAGATAACATATGGGAAGTACTAACTAGCAAAAGTGAGAGTTTAAATTTCACTAACCCAAGTTCTCCCACTTTAAGCATCAGAATGTGCTTTTTCTCAGACTGGAAATTGCTTTAAGAGAATGTTTTAATATATAGGTAATATCCTTGTGTGTTTTAATCAGATTGTCGAAAATCAGGAATGATATCATAATCATTTCCTAGTAATATAAAAATTTCCCAGAAATGTCAGCTGCACATTTTTAGTAATTACATTATGCTAATCAACTAAAATGGCTTAGTAATAAATGCTAATAAATAAAAATAAAATCATAATCTTAGTATCACAGAGTTAGCAGAAACCTTCAGAAGTCAGTCCATCCATCCCTCTGCCTTCAGGCATATTTCACCCTTAAACAATTTTAGAATGAAATAATACCATGGCAAAGGATTTGTAGTATATTGGATTACTTCTTTCTCTCTCCACTACATTATCAGACACCACCACCTACCCCTTGCCTGCCAGTCCAGAAAAATGTCAATAAGTTCCACTTATTTCAGAGAACATTAACAAAGATTGAAATTTATTTGAGGAGATATTTAAATAATTAAATGGAGCAAATTCTCAGAAATGAGGCCACAAGTATACCTTCCAATATGCCTGCAGGTGTAGTTATTACACAAGATAAAATTGAATACTGCGCTTGGACAGATGTGATAGTTTCTTAATGGCCCATGTAACATAGTCAATGCTTTATTTCCTATCAACAGTTTCACAAAAGCTCAGTATATTTTAATAGTGTTTTACATGTGTGTGGATTAGGAAATATGTTTAGAATTGTGTCATATTTTGCAGAAAAAAAATTGAGACCATTTGTTACAAGTTCCCTCTTCTCCTTTCCTTTTCCCTCATCCCAGGTTACTCAGATGCCTTCTGCTACTTTCTCCTCCTTCATCCCTGTTTTACAGGAAAAAAATGACTTTATATCTTGTCAAAGCAAATATCTTTATCTCTACAAATGATCCCATTCAATCCCTTTTCCTCCCCTCATCTTCAGTCTTTTCCTGCCTACTAACTCCTCTCCTATTGTCCATGTCTCCTCCATCCTCCAGAAACTACTTCCTTCCATTACTATCCTTTACCTTCCATTACCTTCTATTACCACTAATTATTGTCCTAGATCTCATTAGCTCCTAGTGGCCAACCTTCTTGAGAAGTCCTTGTGTAATAGTGACCCCCACTTCTTCTTCTTCACTTCTTACACTGCATCTTCATCGTTCCACTGAAATGGCTCTCTCCAAAGTCACCGGCTTTCTCTCAATTTCCACATCCATTGGGCACTTCTTAATCCTTGTCCTTGACCTCTCTTCAGCCTTTGACACCATAGATCACCTTCTCTGTTCTTGATATTTTCTCTCCTCTAGTTTTTGAGACACCATTCTCTTCTGGTTCTTCTCCTACATGTCTGATTACTTCTCAGTTTCCTTTTCTGGATCCTCATCCAAGTCATTCTTTCTAATTACATGTTGCACAGGGCTCCTCCTTTCTTCTGCCTCTATATTACTTTACATGGAATTCATTGCCATCTCTATGATGATGATTCTTTTTTTTAAAATTAAAGCTTTTTATTTTTCAAAACATATGCCTGGATAATTCTGCAACATTAACCCTTGCAAAACCCTTGCATTACAACCCCCCCTTTCCCCTTCCTTTCCCTTAGATGGCAAATAGTCCAATATATGTTAAATCCAATATATGCATACATATTTATACAATTATTTTGTTGCACAAAAAAATCAAATCAGACCAGAAAAAATGAGAAATAAAACAAAATGCAAACAACAACAAAAAGAGTGAAAATGCTATGTTGTGATCCACATTCAGTTTCTACTTTCCTCTCTCTGGGTGCAAATGGCTCTCTTCATCAGGAAAGAACTGGAACTGGCCTGAATCATCTCATTGTTGTCCATCAGAATTGATCATTGTATAATCTTATTGCTGTGTATAATGATCTCCTGGTTCTGCTCATTTCACTTAGCATCAGTTCATCATGTTTCTTCAGGTCTCTCTGAAATCCTCCTGCTGGTCATTTCTTACATTTCTTACAGCACAATAATACTCCATAGCATTCATTTACCATAATTTATTCAGCCATTCTCCAACTGATGGGCACCCACTCAGTTTCCACTTTCTTTATGCTGATGATTCTTAAATCCACTTATTCTCACCCAAACTCTCCACTGACCTCCAGTCTCCCATCTCCAACTGTCTTTCAGACATTCTGAATTGGATTCTTGGCAGACTTCTGTAATTCAACACAACTAAAACTAAACTTATTATTTTCTCCTTAAACCCTCTACCCCACTACCTTCTCTATTACTATTCTCTCAGGCTCCCAGGATGGCAAATTAAGTGCCATCCTCCACTCGAGTCTCTCTCATCTGCCACCCGATCCAATCTGTTTCCAAGACCTGCTGATTTCACCTTGGCAACTTCTTTCTTTTATATTCCCTTCTCTCCTCTCTGCTACCATTCTGGTACAGATCCTCATCTCACCATTGATTAATGAAATGCTGCTGAGTCTTCCTACCTCAAGCCTCTTCCCACTCCAAACCATCCTCCATTCAGCCACAAATGTGCAGATCAGACTACATTATACCCTACTCAATAAACTTCTCTGACTTGATCACTTCCAAGATCAAAAACAAAATCCTCTGGCATATAAAGCCCTTCATGACCTGCCCCTCCATACCTTTCCCAGTCTTCTCACACCTTCCTCCCTGCCACCTATATTTTGATTGAACGACTGATCTCCTTATTGTCTGTAAACAAGACACTGCACTTCTTGGTGCCGTGTATTTTCTCAGTCTGTCCATCATTCTTGGAATACTCTCCTTCCTCATCACTGCCTCCTGGCTTCCCTGGGTCCCTTCAAGTATTTTATGGGAAGTCTTTTCCAACCCCTCTTAATTCTAATGTCTTTTTTGTTAATTATTTCCTATTTATGATGTGCATAGCTTGTATTTAAATGTTTGCTTCTTGTCTCTCCTATTGGACTGCATTATTCTTGAGGGAAGAGACCATCTTTTTGTATTCCAAATAGTGCCTTAATATGTCCAGTAAGCAGTTGGTCATATGTAAATGGAGTTCAGAATTTGGTTTATTAATTTGGTTTAATATGAGAATCTATATGACTTGAAAAAATAATTTAATCCTTTGGAGTTCATGTGATCAGCACAGGAAAGAGTGAAGTAAAAAGAAAAGTGGGTTGATAACAGTCTTGAGGATATCCATATATTGGGCTTGAGAAATAGTGGAAGGTAGAAAAAAAAAAGAATGCACAAGGAAGTGAGAATATCAGGGGAGAATGATGCTTTAAAAACCTAAGAACGAGAGCGTTTCTAGGAAAAAGGTTCATTAACAGCATCAAAAAATATCAGAAAGGTCCGGAAGAATGAGAACTCAGAAAAGTCCACTGGATTTAACAGCTAAGAGCATTAAATAGAAAGTACAGTTTTAGTAGAGTGGTAGAGTCAGGAGCTTTTCATAATGGTTTGAGAATTGAGTAGTTAGGAAGGAAAAATGGGGAAGGCAAGTTAACATGTATTTCTAGGAGATGGGTAATGGAAGAGTTATAAATCAATAATATGAGGGGATGACAGAGCCATATAGAAGAAAAGAATGGATAAAATCAATGTTATGAAGAGAAATATAAATAAATAGAAATAGAAAATTTGAAACGTGTATATGAAAGAATAATATGGACCAATAATAGGTATTTGGATGTAACCAAGATATATGGAATATTGTACATTTGGAGTGATCTTAAACCCTCAGAAACCTCAGCAGAATATAAAGATTTGATCTGATTTTTCTGTATTTTGTCTTATTTATTTCATGGCATTTGTATTAAATTCATATATAAGATGTCCCTCTCAGGGTTATTTCTTTGTTCATTTGAATCCAATAAACATTTAATCACTCCAACAAAATGTCCTCCTGCCCTCCTGCCCTCCCGCATATTTATTGGTAATTTTGCCGATTTCTCAGCTCTTTGACTATAAGACTATTATGAAATAAGTCACTATTGGGTAGCAGAGAGTGGCCTCGAATGTTGCTCAGCTAATCAGAACCAGACCACAGTTCAGTTCACCCACAGGCTGTTATTGTACTGGTTACAAATGAAACAACATTTCTTTCAGCAGGCTGCTATTCACCTTTCTAATTTGAAAAGATAAGACATCTCATGGGAAAATTGCAAATTCTCTTTTGACTGATTTTGGGGGGGCCTATATGTTAATGATTACGGCACATTAAGAGATAGTACAATTCAGCTTGGTTTAAATCAACGATTTGTATAGCTGTTTATGGCACTGGAGAATAGCAACCTAAGAAATTGCCCATCACAGGGGCAGCTAGGTGGTACAGTGGATAGAGAACCAGTCCTGAAGTCAGGAGGACCTGAGTTCAAATTTGGTCTCAGAGACTTAATACTTTCTAGCTGTGTTATCCTGGGCAAGTCACTTAACCCCAATTGCCTCAGCAAAAAAAAAAAAAAAGAAAGAAAGAAAGAAAGAAAAGAAAAGAAATTGCCCATCACGTCATGTTGGTATTCTTCATACTGAGGATATGGGAAAAGCAGAAATGTTGAATTTAAATTTCAAGAACTTAACTTGTAAATACTAGGTTACTGTAAACCAATACTGTATTTGAATTTTTGCTTTATTTTAATTTAATAACTTTGTTTAAAAATAAACTTTATGCTGGGAATTTGGGGATATTATCATTTTAATAACCCTTTAAAAAGTTCTACTATATTTCTTTGAGAAGACAATGAGTTAGGTTTTTTGGGGAGTCCTTTATTCATTCATGTTTCTAAGTTTCCTTGTGAATCAAGAATGAACAAAAAGTGAGCTGAACATCTGTCTTACCCTGCCTAGTGGTCTCCACTCCAAAAGCTGGTGGTTGTGACCATAGGTCTTTGTGACCAGTGACCAAGACTAGATTCCAGAGTTGAGTCTAAAGAAGAGAATGAAGAGATAAAGAAGAAAGCAAGGGAGAAAGGAGATATAGAGGAAAAGAAAGTCGGAGGTCAGAGTGGACCAACATCACATACCCATTACCATGTTGACATTGACTTTCTGATTTGGGAACTATGGTGCTGGCAATCCAGCTCAATTCTTTATTTTGTTCCACCACTGTTTTCACCATAATGCCACTGGAAGACCCTGCTCATTCTGGCTACCCCTTCTGCCTGGGCATTGTATGTGGAAGAAATAATGTCAGAAACCGAGTTGAGTTTTTCAGACAAAGAGAAAGAACATGATAAAATATGAATAGTAATCATTTTTAGTTTGTAGTCTTAGTGCACACAAAGCCTTGCCGGTCTGCAAATGACCCTCCAAAAGGTGAAAAACGATTTCAAGTCGTCAGCTCTAAACCAAACTAATATACAAAGTCTTTTCCAAAGTAGCAGTTAATTCAATTGCCTTCTGCTTTTTTGAAGCTATTAAAAAAGTTTTCAATATTTGAATGTTTGGGGTTGTTTCTTATTAATGCAAATCAACAGTAACTTAATATCTATATCTCTTTTATACTTCTTTCAAAAAACTGCTGTTACTTCAATTAGTTTTCAATGACCTTGAATAGTTCTTTGAATTAAGTAAGAGAGGGAAGGGCTTATGACACTGTCAAACAGACATGTCTATCTTCAAAATAGGCAGCTTTCTATATATAAGCTACTATGAGAAGTCCTTGGTTGGGTTTTAGTCCAAAAAGTACTTAATAATAATAATAAATAATATTATTATATGATATGATATATAATAATACATTATTATAAAATGATATAATAATATTATTGCATAATATGTGAATGCATATTTATATATTATATAATATTCATAATATTTATGTATTATAATATAATATAATAAATCTTGTTATAATAAAAAATAAAAATAATAAATGTTTTATCTGTAGCACGAAATTTAATTTAAAAAGAATTTAAGGAGTACCTACACACACACACACACACACACACACACACACACACACACACACAAGAATACCTAACAAGTGATCATCCATTTTTTGCTTGAGCCATCATCTCCCAAGTCATCCCATTCTGCTTTTGCAGTTCTTCCTGATATCAAGCCTGTATTTTCTTCTCAGCATCTTCCAGTCATTGCTCCTACCAGTAAATCTTATCTTTATTCCATAGGACCATGTAACAATCCTTCTACAGACCTAGTGTTTCCCCTAAGTCTTCTCCAGGCTGACCATCCATAGTGCACTCAAGTGATTGTATCTTGAACCCATTCATCCCTTGGTTGTTCTCTCCTGAGTATTCCCCAGCATAGCAATGTACATTTTAAAATGAAAAGGCTTAGTACCCAGAGATGAATCCAATGTTCTTGTGTGGTCTGACAGGAAAGAGAGCAGCAAGATTATTTTTTGTCTTCTTCTGGACTCTTTTTTATTTTTTACATTTTTATTTTTTTATTTTATTATTTTATTTACAAAACACATGCATGGGTAATTTTTCAACACTGACCCTTGCAAAACTTTCTGTTCCAAATTTTTCCCTCCTTCCCTCCACCCACTCCCCTAGATGGCAGGTAGTTCTGGACTCTTTTTTAAAAATAGTATTTTCCGCCAATTATATGTTGAGATAGTTTTTAGGATTCATTTTTGCAAGATTTTGAGTTTCAAATTTTTTCCCTTCCTCCCTCCCCTCTTCCAAAAATGGTAGACAATTTGACATAGGCTATCCACATGTTATGATATAAAACACATTTCCATATTAGTCACAACTGTGGAAGACGAAAGATCAAAGGAGGAAAATGCTTTGATCGACATTCAGAGTCCATCAGTTCTTTATGTTGACATGGAGAGCATTTTCCTTTGTTAGCTCTTTGTAGTGCGTTATCTTGGATCATTTTTTTACTTATAAGAGCTGAGTCATTCATTGATCATCACCCAATGTTGCTGATACTGTGCCTAATATTCTCCTGCTTCAGCTCATTTCACTTAGCATCAATTCATATAAGTATTTCCAGGTTTTTCTGAATTCTGCCTATTCACAATTTCTTACTGAACAATACTGTCCATTCCATTCATATACTATATAGCTTGTTCAGCCATTTCCCAATTGATGGTCATCCAAAATTTTCCTACCCCAAAAAGGGCTGTTATTAATATTTTTGCAAATGTAGGTTCTGGACACTAGACTCTTTTTTATTAAAACTTTTTTACTTTTCAAAATATATGCATGGATAATTCTTCAACATAATCCTTGCAAAACCTTGTATTCCAATTTTCCTCCCCTTTCCCCCAGCCCCTCTCCTAGATGGCAAATAGTTCAATATATGTTAAACATGGTAGAAATATATGTTAAATCCAATATATGCATACATATTTATACAATTATTTTGCTGCCCAAGAAAAATCAAATCAACCAGGAAAAAAATTAGAAAAAATAAAATGCAAGCTAACAACAATAAAAAGAGTGAAAATGCGATGTTGTGAACCACATTCAGTTCCCACAGTCCTTTTTCTGGAGGACACTAGACTCTTAATACAGTTTAAAATCACATATCACACTGCAGACTCGTATTGATTGTAACCCAGATCTACTCACCCATCCACCTATCTACCTACTTTCCCTCCCTCCCTCCCTCCCTCCCCCCTCTGTCTTTTCTTCCTTTTTTTCTTTTTGATTGAGACCCTCTATATATCTTTCTTCGTTTTGTGCTCTCTTATCTCTCATATTTTAGCTTTAAACTCATCATTTGCCATTTTTATTCTCTTTTCCAATCCTACATTATTCTCTGTGGGAGAGAAAACTCAAGAACAGTAAGAGTTAAATAGTTCTACATGTTTATCATCTCTGTTATCATTTCTTGTCCTCTACATCCAGAGTTATCACCTAAAACAAAATCTTCCTAACCTATAGTAGCTTAAATTAAATGGGACAAAGTAAAATAATCAGATTTATTTACTTACCAGGGGATCTCAAAGTATGGCCTGGGAACCCTTGTGACTTTTTTAGGGAATCCACAAGGTCAAAACCATTTTTATACTAATATTAAGATGTTTTTCATTTCAAATATAGTAAATATCAATAATAATAATATTGTTAGTATTATATTATTAGTAACATAATAATATGATAATAATATAACCCACACAAGCACAAGCTCTCTGGGGGTCCTCAATAATTTTTAAAAGTTTAAAGGGATTCTGAAACAAAAAAATGAGAACTCCTAATACATAAATAAACATGAACCTCCCAATTTTTTGTATCTTAAAAAAAAACACACTTCAAAACTTCAATGCAGTACTTTTGCTACTGTAACTTATTTTATGCAATTTCTTAATGAGTTAATAATATTTTGGTATTTATTCTTTAGTTCTTCATATTGAAACCAAATTTTAAAAATATATTTTCCCCAATTACATGTTAAAACAATTTTTTTAAATATTTGGATTTTTTAAAAAAGTGTTGAGTTCCAAATTTCATTTCTCTCTCCCTTCTTTTCTTCCCTCTTCCTGAGACAGTAAGCAAGCAGATATAGATTATACATATACAATCATATAAACATTTCCTATTGTTCCTTTTATACAAGAAGATTCAAATAAAATTTTAAAAATGAAAGAAAATGAACTCAGATAGTATGCTTCATCTTTAATCCTTTGAGATTTTCTTGGATCATTGTATTGTTGAAAACTGTATAATGTTTTCCTGATTCTGTTTACTTCACTTTGCATCAGTTCAGGTAAGTCTTCCCAGGTTTTTCTGAAATAATCCTCCTTGTCATTTCTGATGGCACAATAATATTTCATTACAAGCATACATCACACCTTTTTTAACCATTCCCCAGTTGATGAGCATCCCTTTGATTTCCAGTTCTTAGCCACCACAAAAAGAATTGCTATAAATATTTTTGTATAGAGAGATCCTTTATTTCCCTTTAAAAAGTGTCTTTCAGATATAGACTTAGTAGAAAGCACATTTTTGAAAAATATGCAATATTGAGTATCTTTGACAACTAGTCAATTTTTCTAAATCTAGCTATGATTACAATCTATGGATTTTCATTGGGATTTAAATCAATTGAATTCCCATGCCATTGAAGCATATTTATCTCTATATCTTAGATATATTTCTTAACCCTTTGTGACATGTTGCCTGTTGCAAAATGCTGCATGAGTCTATCTTCACTTGGGAATTCTAATTCCAAAACAATACTGATTTTCAATACATCAGTGTATTGATCATTCCTTCAATGGGGAAAAGACTTTCATGTAAAGTAAAAAATCCTAAAAATACTTTGTGGTGGGGAGTAGATGTTCTGTGATTTGATGAAGATGACGAGATCTTTCAGACTCACCTATTTTTTTGTTTTTTAAACAACTGTTTCAATATAGCTTTCAGCAAAAATAACCTTTTCCCTATTTTCAGTATTTCAGTCTTTGTATTGTCTGATCCATGATGTAATTTTTTTCTTCCTTCATAACAATAGTTAACAGCAATATTTTTATTTTTATTTATTTATTTTTGGTTGAGGCAATTGGGTTTAAGTGACTTGCCCAGGGTCACACAGCTAGGAAGTGTTAAGTGTCTGAGACAGATTTGAATTCAGGTCCTCCTGACTTCGGGGCTGGTGCTCTGTCCACTGAACCACTTAGCAGTTTTTTTATACTGGTTTTCTCTATACTGCTCCAACCTGAAAAAAGTTTATGCTGCATCATAAAGAAATCCATAACATTCTCTCCAGATATCAGATCCAGCGAAACATCTGCTTGTTTTCGGAACATTAACTGGGCAATTCACGGGACTGATTTGTCAGCTCATTGCTTTTCACTTTCAAATGTACTTTTCTTTGCACATTAGTGAAATGAATCATATTTCATTCGGGACTTGAGTCCTTGACCTTCCCATGCCAATAGCTGCTGCATTATGTTTATAGTTATTGAAACATCTATAAGAGTTACAACTTTTGCATGTTTTCTTAAAGTAATATCCACTTTTAAAATCCACAGAATTAAAAATATAACAAAAGGGAGTAATGAAATATGTGTATCTGGCATGAAATTCAAGACTTAGCTGACAGATAACTAATTAACTAAAAAACCAACTCAATTTGGTTTCATCTAATCAAGATCAGACATTCTGAGTCTGAGTTATGCATTTGTGACCATTTAAATTGAAATAATATTCTATTTATTGCTTATCCAAGAAATTCACATATCCTGATAGCTTTCAAAACTCTTATATTTTTTACAATCATTGTTCAGAAATTTAATTTTCACAAAAGAAATCAGTTGTCAGGTAAAGCAATTGTTGCATCTTTTTTGTATTAGTATAATTTGGGATAGATTCTTAAAAAAAAACCTGTTTTAGGATAATATTTTAAGTGGAGTTCATGAAGCTTTTTGATTGAACTAAAATTTGACATTTTTAATAGCCCAAGGCAAACCCCAGTTAATAATATTGCAGCAGTGCTACAAGATTTGATATGTTATAGAAACTAATGGTGGTAGAATTTCTAATATTAATGTTATTTACAACACAATGAACGTTTGGTAATAGAGGAAACCAAAGGCAGAAAGTTCACAGTGCACGACACCTGTGGATCTGGTCAGACAGATCAGCTCTTCCTCGGGTTGCAAAGAGTTGTATTGATCTCTGTTTGTAGATCCAAGAACACAAACTTTGCATCTATCTTGAAAGAATAAGCTATTGAAAATCCAGCTCTCACAACAGTTCCCAATAGCCTCGTCCCTTAAAAAAAACTTGATATTTTTTATAACAATCAAATCTCAGAATTTTGATGATTAGTTAAATTGCTGGAAGGGTTATGTTTCAGAATGTTTCCGTGTTTGAACTAGTATCTATAAGTAAAAAAAAATAATAAGTCAACTCTGCTTATGATGTATCAGCAATTGGTAAGGATACCTTCTGCAATAGTTTGTTGTTGCTATTTTTTTTTCAGAAAGGCTGTTGCCAGAATTGCTAAGGCCTTCATAGATTCTTTTTTTTTTTCATTTTATTTCATGCCTTTTGTCTTTATGCCATGGTAATTCCTTAACATATTTTTGCCACATGTTCTCTGCCGTACTTGGATCATACCAGAATGTTATCAGTGCCATGTTCTAGGAAGGATATTGATAAAGTGGAAAATATCAAAAAAGAAGAAAGTAGAAGGTTTCATGTTCATATGAGGATCATTTAGAGAAATTGCAGACATTTGGATTAGAGGAGACTTGGGGAGACTTGATATATCTTCAAATATTTGAAGGGCTGTCACTTCAAAGAGTGACTAAATTTGCTTTCTTTTTCCCCAGTGATCAGAACTAGGAACAATGGGTACAAAGTTAGGTTTGATATGATTTAGAAAGATGTAAGAACTACAATTAATGCAGTAATCAACCATGGTTCTGGAAAACTAATGATGAAGATGCTATCTACCTCCTGACTGACAAAAATACTATGCAATATGATATAAGTTGTTATTAACTTTGTCCCTTTAGACCACATGTGCAAAAATGTTTGTGGCAGCCCTTTTTGTAGTGGTAAGGAACTGGAAACTGAATGGATGCCCATCAATTGGAAAATGGCTGAATAAGTTATGGTATATGAATATTATTGTTCTATAAGAAATGATCAGCAGGATGATTTCAGAGAGGCCTGGAGAGACTTACATGAACTGATGCTGAATGAAGTGAGTAGAACCAAGAGAACATTGTACACAGAAAAAAATAAGATTGATTGCATGATGATCATTTCTGACAGATGTAGCTCTTTTCAATTGTGAGTTGATTCAGACCCATTCCAATGGTCTTGTGATGAAGAGAGCCATCTACATCCAGTGATAGGACTATGGGGACTGAGTGTGGATCACAACATAGTGTTTTCATTTATTTTGTTGTTGTTTGCTTACATTTTGTTTTCTTTATCATTTTTCCTATTTTAATATGATTTTTTCTTGTGCAGCATGATAATTGTGGAAATCTGTATAGAAGAATTGCACATGTTTAACATATATTGGATTATTTGTTATCTAGGGGAGGGAGTAAGGGAAAGGGAGGAAAACAATTGGAACACAAGTTTTGCAAGGGTGCATGTTGAGAACTATCTATGCATATATTTTGAAAATAAAAAAAAAAAACAACTTTGTCCCTTTAGAGTTCCCACAGTTATATTTTGCGGTAATTGGGTTGTTAACGGTATTTTATTCTTCCAAATATGTGCAAAAAAACTTAACCTTCGCAAAAGATTGTTTTCTAGATTTTTCTCCTCTTCCCTCCTGTCCCTTCTTTAAGACAGCAAGCACAATCTGATATAGATTAAATATGTGCAGTTATTCTAAACATTTGTCCAAATTTGTCATGTTGAGCAAAAAAAAAAAATCAGATCAAAAGGGAAAAACATGAAGAAGGAAAAAAAAACAAGCAACAAACAACAACAAAAACAAAAAGGGGGGCAGCTAGTTGGTTCAGTGGATAGAGCACCAACCATGAAGTCAGGAGGACCTGAGTTCAAATTTGACTTCAGACACTTAACACTTCCTAGCTGTATGACCCTGGGCAAGTCACTTAACCCCAATTGCTTCAGCCAAAAAAAAAAAAGAATAAATTAATTAATTAAATTAAACGTAATAAAGTTTGTGGGGAAAAATCATTTACCAATAATTCAGCACTAGAATAATGTGTATATCAAAATCTTAAGCTTGGCCATTATTTTCTTCAGAGGAGAAAGTTTTTGCAAACCTTAACTAAACTTAGGCTTATTGACAAGTCAGTAAGGTTGTTACCCATAGCTGTGTCATTAATGACACAGGATGTCCTAAGTTAAGCACCTTTCGTTCCTATTTTCTCCTAAAATTTTCCGTAGTTTCATGGTGATCTTCTTTCTGGAATTCCTGATGTAGTATCATATTCTCAGATTTCTTGAACAACAGGAAAAAAAATCACAGAACGACTTCATGGAACTCTACCTCATTTTGACACATCAGACACATGAGTGAAAAAGGACAAAAGCTGAATTGGAATGCTCCATATTTGCCTTGCCCACTATGAGTTATTGGATATAGCCCACGCAAGATAAAGTGAATATAATCCATGATGGGTCTAATGACAAAGCAGAACAAAAGCTTCTGGTCCACCATAATCTATTTAGTTCAATCTTGCTCATTAAAGAAAAACAAACAAACAAATAAATGGAAATCAACCACTGATGATCACTTCACCCATCTGCTTAAAAAATGATTCCTAATTTTAAATTTGCCAGATTAGGATGTTTTCTACAATAACAGAATGGTTGCTTACTCCTGCATATGTTCTGGTATATTACAATGTTTATAAATACACACACACACACACACACACACTCCTTACAATAAATTTTGTGGTTGACAAGAGATAGAGTGGAAATATGGAAACCAGGAATCAGAAGATCTAGATTTAAATCTCACCTCCATTACTCATTAGCTGTGTGACTGTGTGCAAATCACTTAACCTCTCTTAAACCTTAATTTCTACATCTATAAAAATACTTAGTTTATCTATTTTGATGTAAAGAAAATTTCTTGTAAACCATAAAGTGATGTCAGTGTGAGTTATTTTTTGCATGCTGAGGAATAATGAATTTTCTGAAATAGAGAGATAATAGGATAGAATGACATATTATTACAGCTTAATGATATTATTATTATTATTATTATTATTATTGCTTTTTGCTGAGGCAATTGGGGTTAAGTGACTTGCCCAGAGTCACACAGCTAGGGAATGTTTAGTGTCTGAGACCAGATTTGAGCTCAGGTACTCCTGACTTCAGGGCTGGTGCTCTATCTACTGCGCCACCTAGCTGCCCCAGCTTAATGATATTATTAAAAATATAGTGCAATGTAATATAATATAATGTACAGTTATTAGTCCTTATGAGTTGCTGTTAACTTTGTCCCTTTAGAGTTCCCATAATTATATAATAGTGCAATGATTTCTGAAGTAGTTCTGTAGCAATAAAGTTCCCTCATGTTGCAGACCTGCTCATCTTTACTAATACCCAACAACTCCAACAAGTCACAATGTAAATTGAAATGTGATCCACTTTTCTATTGCTATGTAATGCACACATACTTTCAAATGTCTACCTGTGATTCAACAAAAAAATTTTCTCAACACCTTATCACTTAATTAATAACACTCCCAATACTTGAGAATTGGGAATAAATGTAATTTTTTTATTACTCTCTACTTTACAAATATCATCACATATGAGACTTTCCATGCACAAAGAACAGAAAGGTAGTATTGTACAAGAAACTATCAATCTCTACTATATGTAATTTGAATTTTTCAAAAGAATCAACACATTCGACTTGTTCATCTTAAAGTTTGCTTGCCCTATTCTTTTAAACCTGCTCCCACCATTTTCTTTTTTTTTTTAATGCTATAGTGATCTCTCTTTTTTTCCTCTTCTTTTGCATCCTTATTGTTAGTTGTCCTTGTCCTCCGATCTCCCTCACCCCCATTATTTTATTATGTTTATTTTAAGTAAACCAAATTAGTTCTACTGGTTGATTTTTTTATTTTTTAACCAGTATCTAAATCATTTTGAGAATTACCAGGCAATATGAGATGACTCCCTTCTTTCATTTTTTTCATACTGAAAGAAGAAGCAACATTGTGCAATGGGCAGAACTCTGGGCTTGGAATAAAGACAATTTGCATTCAAATCTAGCCTTGACATTTACCACTTAATTTGTCTGTCTTAGTTTCTTCATCTGTAAAATAGGGATTATAATTACACTCACCCCAGTGAATTGTTATGAGAATGAAATGTGATAATATTTATAAGTACTCTGCAAACCTTAAAGCATTATATCAGTGCTAGTTATTGTCATCATGATTATTATGTATCTTTAGATTTTTAATATTTTTGGTCCTAAATAAAATTTTTTATTAAAGTTTCTAGTTCTACAAAGTAATATTTTGGTAATTTGGTATCTCCCTGAATGAGTTAATTAATTTTGATAATGCTACCATTTTAAACATATTGGCATTGCCCAATTATGACTAATTAATATCTTTCTAATTATTTAAGCGCCTATTTTTGCAAAGAGTGTTTTAAATTGTATTCACATAGTTCCTCTATATCATGGCAAGTGGACTCACAAATATTTTGTCTATTCTGTAGTAATTTTGAATGGAATTTCTTTTTATTACCTACATAAAAAAACTTATAATTAATGCAGATTTTAAATATTTTACCACTTTGCTGAAATCATAAATTGTTTCAATAAAATTCTATTAAATCCCTAGGTTTCTCTAAGTAAATTTTCAATTCATCTACAAATGACTATAGTTTTGTATCCTCTTTCACCATGCTTATTCCCTTCATTTTTCATGTCTTATTGTTATAGCAAGCATTTCTAAAATCATATTCAATAAATGTTGATATTGGTCATCCTTGCTTTGCCCCATTCTTATTGGAAGCACATCTAGCATTTGTCTGTTACATACAATGCTATTTCTTAGATTAAATGATATTGTTCATCATATTAAATAAAGGATTAGTTATTCCTATGCTTCCCTAGTGTTTTTAACAGAAAGGCATGCTGTATTTTGTTAAAAGACTTTCTGCAGTTATTAAAATAATCAGGATTTTTGCTGTTTTTGTTATCAATGATTTATGAATTCATATACAATTCTTTTTCTGGTCTTTTTGTAGGGAAATGTTCATGTTTGTTGTTGTCTGTTAACTTTATGATAAAAATGAAAATTTAAATTGAGTCTTCCTACCATTGGTATACAATAAAAGTTTATTATGAATATAGCACCAACAGCAACAATAATACAAGTTAATCCTACTCTGGTAGGTTAGGCAGATTCTGATAGATTCTTTGCTCTTTTAATGAATCTTGTTCCTCACTGATGTGAGATTGGGAGTGAGCATCATAATCCGCCCAAGTCTCCTCATCTGGAACATTATTTGGCCCCCTGTAAACTTTGTAGGGGAAGGGAGGAAGAACTACACAATATAATGTGTAGTTGCCTCTCAGTTTCTTGTAGAAGTACACAGACACTAACTCTTGTATCTTAATCATGCTACATGACCATCCCAGCAATTTTTTTGGTTCCTTAATGATTGTGACATTTCATGATTTATAGCCTTAAAATATCATTGGAACAACACAGTTATTTAAAAGATAGGTTTTGGGTCCAAGGAGAAGACAGGTGTTCAATGGAAATACTGCAATAATTTTCCAGAAACAATCTTACTGTTTCCCCCCTCCTCTTCAGTTCTGGATCCAGTTCATTTGTTCATCTGCAGTGTTTAAGACATCCCAGAATGTCACTGGTCTTCGAGAATGAAGGATGAACATCATCATCATCATCAATTATAACTGTATTTACTATTATAACTCTTCTCTTGTCACTTACAGTCTTCACCATGGTTCTCTCCTATCTTTCCAGCCTTCTTATCTATTATTCTCTTCCTCACACTCTGTTGTGTACACATACTAGCATATATGCTGTTTTTCACGTAGGATGCTCCATCTCTTTTCTTGGTGCCTTCATAGGGGCTGTTCCTCACTCCTAATATGCCAAATTTCCTCATTTCCCTCCCATCTCATTTGACTTCCTTCAAGATTCAGATCAATTGCCACCTTCTCAAGCAAACCTTTTTCCTTCAAACCCTTAACTTCATTAAGGTTAGTTTCCATTAATGCTTTACTAATCTTACATGTACTTGTTGTACATGTTGTCTCCCCTGTAGGCTCCTTGAGGGTAGGAGTTTTTTCCTCCTTTTTCTTTGTATCAGGAGCACTTAGCAAAATGCCTAGCATACAGTAAAAATTTAATAAATGCCTGTCTATTGATTGTGACCTCAGACCAATCAGATTGATTGGTGGAAGGCTGGAATAGCTGAGTAGGCTGTCTTTTCAATTCCATATCATTCTTTTTTTTTTAATTGAAGCTTTTTATTTGCAAAACATATGCACGGGTAGGTAATTTTTCAACATAGACTCTTTTTTTTGGAATTTATTTATTTATTTTTTTTAATTTTATTTTATTTGCATAACATATGTGTGGGTAATTCTTCAACAATAACCCTTACATAGCTTTCCATTACAAATTTTTCCCCCAACTTCCCCACCCCTTCCCTAGATGGCAGAATATCCACTACATGTTAATTATGTTAAAATATTGGCAAATCGAATATATGTATACATATTTCCAAACTTATCATTGTTGTGCAAGAAAAATCTTATCTACACAAACGATATATCAGATAAAGGAAACACAATGTAAGCAAACATCAATCAAGGAATATGAGAATGTTATGTTGTGGTCCACATTTCACATCCCTCTCTCTGGGTGTATATGGCTTTCTTCAGTGAACAATTGGAGGTGGTTTGAAACATTTCATTGTTGAAGAGAGCCATGTCCATCAGAATTGATCATCATATAGTACTGTTGTTGCCGTGTATAATGATCTCCTGGTTCTGCTCATTTCACTCAGCATCAGTTCATGTAAGTCTCTCCAGGCCTCTCTGAAATCATCTTGCTGGTCATTTCTTACAGAACAATAATATTCCATAATGTTCATATACCATAATTTATTCAGCCATTCTCCAATTGAAGGGCATCTATTCAATTTCCAGTTTCTAGCCACTACAAAAAGGGCTGCCACAAACATTCTTGCACATGTGGGGCCTTTTCCTTTCTTTATGATTTCTTTGGGATATAAGCCCAATAGAAATGCTGCTGGGTCAAAGGGTATGCACAGTTTGATAACTTTTTGAGCATAGCTCCAAATTGTTCTCCAGAATGGCTGTATCCGTTCACAGCTCCACCAACAATGCATCAGTGTCCCAGCCCTCCCACAACCCCTCCAACATTCATCATTAACTTTTCCTGTCATTTTAGCCAATCTGACAGGTCAACATAGACTCTTGCAAAACTTTCTGTTCCAAATTTTTCCCTTCTTCCCCCAACCCCTCCCCTGGATGGCAGCTAGTCCAATATTAATTATGTTAAATTTGTTAATTATGTTAACTATGTTAAAATATATGACAAATCCAATTTATGTGTACATATTTATATAGTTATCTTGCTGCACAAGAAAAATCAGGTCTAGAAAGAAAAAACCTGAGAAGGAAAACAAAATGCAAGCAAACATCAACAGAAAGCATTAAAATGACAGGTTGTGGTCCACACTCAGATCCCACAGGCCTCTCCCTGGGTGTAAATGGCTTTCTTCCTCACTGAACAATTGGAACTGGTTGGAAGCATCTCATTGTTGAAGAGAGTCATTCCATATCATTTTTTTTTTTTTTGCTGAGGCAGTTGGGGTTAAGTGACTTGCCCAAGGCCACACAGCTAGGATGCCTTAAGTGTCTGAGCCCAGATTTGAACTCAGGTCTTCCTGACTTCAGGGCTAGTGCTCTATCCACTGTGCCACCTAGCTGCCCCGCCATATCATTTTTTATCCACTCATTAGTTCGATAGTTAAGCTGAACTCTTGTGTGTTGATAGGTGTAATGGAAATATGGGATTATGGGAGACTGTAAGAATTTGACAAAATCAATTCAATGCACACTCCAACCAGAATATCTGGAGGACCCTATCTTCTTTTTTTAGTTCCTCTACAATTTTTAACTATCAAAATTGTTGCATTAGAATTTTATGACATTAATTGCTTATAATAAATGGACTACTAATTGAGACTTAGACATATTTCTATTAGAGAGATTTTAATTCTAATGATATTGGGGGGAACAACTGTAATAATTAACAAAATTTATATGGCATTTTATCTTTCTTAATGTTAATTACTCAGAATAACAGTTCCTTTTCCATTGAAAGGCTAACATAATTATCAAAATGCTTGAGTATTTTTGGAGCTTAGCTTTTCCTTTCCTTGCTGTTCCTGAGTGTTACACAGAGAGAAGTGTAGAATCTGAGAGTTTGAACACTTGAAGACAATCTTATATACCTTCCTTAGTCTTCTCGTCTTTCCAAGGGCTAAATATCTTTTCTTCTGATTTCTTCCTTCCTATAGTATACATACATACATACATATATATATATATATATAGAGAGAGAGAGAGAGAGAGAGAGAGAGAGAGAGAGAGAGAGAAACTTTACCCTCCCTCCCCCACTCCTTTCCCAGGACTATTTGGAATACTTTTTTATTCCCTTCAGGGAGTTTAATTAATTGATGAACCAACAAACATAGTATGTACCTAGCATATTCCAAGCACTAAGCTAGATAATGGGAATACACAGATAAAAGCTGAAAAGAGAGACCCAATCCTTATGGTATAATTAAAGAGCCAACACACTCATGTAGCCTTTATATACATAGAGAATTATTCAAAGCACAAACACAGCACATATAAGATAATCTTGGGGTGGGAGAAGAAAGAAGATATTACTATCAATGGGCACCAGGAAAAAACAAAAACAAAAACAAAACAAAAACTCATACAAGTAATGGAGCTGGAAATGAGCCTTTAAGGAAACCAGGACCTCCTATTTGTTTATATTCAAAGTGTAATATAATTGAAATCCCATCACCAATATTTATTACCTATGTGGCAAATCACTTAATCTCACTAAATCTCAGTTTTTTTCAACTGTAAGAGTGAGGGCATTGATTGAATGACTTCATGAAATCAATGAACTTTTAGAAAGTTTGTGGAAAAACTTTGCCAGCATCTTATCCTGTTGAATGACATAATATCCACATATGTATCTGTCATCCAAATGAGTTTCAAGCTATTTTTTAATAATCACAAATCCACTTTAATCATTTCCATTAACCGACTAGCTGACTATTCAACTCAATTCAAAAACTCAGTCCAAAAATTAGATATTAAACCAATCAATTTAAAAAAGAGGGGCAAAATCCCAGCGGGACAAATAGCATATGTAAACACAACTTTAGCTTTTTTGTTATGAGGGCCATTTGGATCTTCACTGCTTCATCTTACTCCATTTTTAAAAAACCTGTATTCGCTACTTTCTGAGTTTCATTGGGTCAATTTCTGTTGATGTTTCCATTAGCGTTCCCCCCAGTGCATCAGTTTGCATTTTCTCCCTTAATTCTCTTTGTTCTTTCCTGCCAATCTCTCTAATCTCTCCAGGTCTTTTGTATCACTTCTTTGTCCCTACTAGTTTTTACAAGGATTTCCAATTTAGTATCTTATCCTTTCAGTAGCATGCATCCCATCTGTGTCATGTTAGGGGCATTATAATATTCCCATTTTGGCTCCCTTTCATCTTTCCCTGGTCCTGGAAATGGACGAAAGGCTTGTGTTTAATATCGTCATTTGCATCAGCATGTCCCAAATGACCAAGACACAGAGGCTAGGAGAGATTAGCATGATAATCTCATTCTGATGGATAAAATTAGCAAAGATATTCCCTTGCACCGGGAGCTGCCATTGGCGAACTGCCGTGCTCTGAATCAATTACTAAATTACTTTGAGCTCTAAGAAGACATTAACAGAAAAAAATTGCCATCGACCCGAAGGGAAATAAGATAAAAAATATGCGATCATTAAATCTCTCGCTACTCTTCACGAATGTGACTCACAAGAATCGTACAAAAAATAAGACCGAATTGAATTTTTAGACGTGGCCCCTGTCATCATTTCATCCCAAGCTCCCCCATTGCCTGTAAGTGTGTGGTGGTCTTTCCCATTCAGCTCTTGAAGGCAAAGGAGGAGGAGGAGGAGGGAGACAGAGCCATGGAGAGAACAGATCTCAGTTCTTACATTTCCTGCCTTATATTATAGCATCTAGCCTGAGCCAGTTTCTGCTCCTGACTCAATGGTGAATCAAGACAAGTAGGGAGAGAGAGGAAGAAACTTGGCCCCTTGTAAGACAATTACTTTGGGTAGAGCTTGGTGGTATTCACCATCTCCCTGGGAGGTTAAACAAGAGGAATATTCAAACTAATTCTCTTTTCCTCATTTCACCCAACCCATAGTGAAAGAGTCAAGATAGATGGATGGAGGTCCTCCCACCAGCCCAAGGCTATCAAAGGCAAAGGTTTTGTTTCACTTTCAAAGCCATGTGTCAGAAAAACAACACGATTTCAAAAGTCTACTCTGCTGACAAAGTTCATTCACCCTTGATCTAATGGAGGGCAATGGTGTGGCGAGCTAAGGGAAGGCGTTCACATGTGGAAAGAGAGTTAAAATGGCATTTTTAGGACAGAGCCTAGGGAATCCCGGTGGCGTAAGTAATTGCTAATATTATTAGCACAGTATACATATCAGCTGTCCAGATATTATGAGGACCTGAATTCAATCTCAGTTGGAAGAGTCAGGGTCAACATCATTAACTATAGATCCTGTCCCGGTTTACATATAGATGCCTCAGGGCAAGTGTCTGCCAGATACATCTCTATAGATGGGCAAAGCTATAGGACATGAGCTGGGGAGGGGAGGGGGGGTGAGTCTGCTAATCACACACTCAGTAAGAGACAACAAGCTTTTGTTTATCTGAAGGTTTACTGGAATTAACTGATTAGTGTCAACTTGACACAATAACTTTTGTCTACAATGCAATAGATCATTATGATGGCTTTATTGATGGAGTGTGCTGTCTAATGTAAATGGTAAGAGGAGCAGGATTTACATGAAGTAAGAAACTGTTCTTCAGAGGAAATTGGAAAAGCTGTTGCTAAATGTATCTGCGAAAGGACACCTTCTGTAGGCTTGGGGATATTACAATAGTAATTGTGATATTAATAACAATAAGTATAAGGGAGGTTTGTAATTGAAATGTATGCAAGCCAGTTGTTACTAAATGTATCTTTGAAAGGACAAGTTTTGTGCTCTTATGGAGATTACAGCAAAATTGTGGTATTAATAACGGTAATTATAAGGGAGGTTTGTAAGTGAGAGAAATGCAATCCATTGTTAAATTACACTCAGAACATGAAGCCATTAGAGAAAAACCAGGGAATAAGGCTGGGGAGTTCAGCGTGACACATTTCTCACACTTAACTTGCAGGGAACAATAGCTGAAAAGTGAAATGAAGGCAAACTTCTATGTTTACCTAGAACTTTAAACAATTGTTATTCAGGAACTAAGGGCTCATTTTAAAGAAAACTAAAAACCCAGCAAGCTATAGGATAATTTCTTAGGATGAGTCTCCTCATCTCACTGAAAGATGGAAACGATAAGCCTGAATCTTTCACCTTCTAGCATAATTGAAAAGGAAATATTCTGGGCGAGTTTGGACCCTTCATATTAGGAGGGAATTCAACAGTGTCTAGACACAGATCACTCTAATTGTTCCCTGCTGCAGATAAATCCTAGAAAAGATGACTTGGGAAGGGAATTGTCCTTGAAAGTGAAATTAAGAAGTTTTCTAAGAGGGATGAAGGAATTCCTAAAGGGACAAAGAGGTAGGACACATAACTTGGCAAATATGGTACTTCTAACCCCCAAATCAAGTCTTCCTTCTTTTGGAACATAACCCTCTACCACAATGGCAAGCTTTATTGAAATAGGGTCAATACAAGGCAGGATTGTACACCGCAAAATGAAGTAATTAAATTTTGAGTGTCTCATCAATGGATCATCCTAAAGAAAGCAATTAGCAACCCCAGTCTGTCCTTGTGCAGAAAAAAAAAAATGTTTTCCATTCTTCTGCCCTGGAATGTACTATCTTCTCATCTCTATGTCATATGTTTGGGGGGGGGGAATCCACAGAATATTCTAAAATTTCAATTATCTCAAAAGGCTAGAGAGAGATATCACATAGGCTAGGAACGCAACAGTGTGGAACTACATCTTGGGAAGAAGTGAGGGAGAAGGAGCTGTCCCGCAACATATTGTTTGTTCCCATGTACAACAACAAAACAAACATATCATGTCAAACATATCAATAAAATAGAAGACAGATAGGAGTGTGTTGGTAAATGTTTAACAACCAGCTTTCTGGGAGAAGAGAGCTCATTTTGCACTCGAAACATTTTTAAAAGTTAAATCTGCATTATAAATATTTCCTCCATCATTTTGCCAGACAACAAACAAAACAATAAATCAAGCCCTTGTTTACGATTTGCCAGATTCCAGGATGTGAAATGCTCTTACTAAAAATTTGACAATCACCTCTTGTGAACCACCAGCACACCCTTGAATTCAGGGACCGCTTCTGTACAGATTATCCACAAATAAGGAAGATAGATTTTATTTAGAGCTGGAAGAGACTTTCCACATCATTTTGCAGATGAAACTGAGGCTAATGGAGGTTAAATGACTTTCCCAAGATCACCACAGACAAAGCTTGCATTTAAATGAAGATCCTCTTACTTCAAATCTAACAATCTTTCCATTTAAACATTATTGAATTTTAAATATCCAATGCAACTAAAGAAATTTATCTTCTAACCTCCCTCAGCCATAGTATATTGATCTATAAAATGAAGGGGACTTGGTTTTCTTTTTTGACTTTTGGAGGAAAAGCTGCCTCCTTGAATGATAATGTGATCATCAGAACCAGGAAGTTCATGATGACAGACTTCTTCAAAGAAAACAGATGACTATAAACGGCCTTCATCCTGGGAAGGCCAAAGGGCCCTAGATGTACAAGATAACACTTAATGTCATTTTTGTCTTTGGATCCGGAACCTAATTTAGTGATGACAAAATAACAAGCTTTGACATGATTTTTAATCTTCCTGACTGTGCAAAGGAAAAAGAGCCAAAGCACAGACTTACAAAGGAATGGCCAATATGAGAAGGAAAGAAGAAAGAAAAGTATTTTTTTTATGCATGAGGTAATACCCTCAGTATTATCCCCATTTTACAATTGAGGAAACTGAGGCAGGCAGTAGTTAAGTGACTTGCCCAGAGTCGAGACCAAATGTTAACTCAGTTCTCCCTGACTCTAGGTCCAGGGCTTTATTCACCTGGTCATCTAGCTGCATCAAGAAATCATGAAGGAGTGGAATTAATGCAAGAACAGAATGGAGAAAAGGGTATCACAAAGGCCAAGTGTTGATGCAGGCAAGAAGGAAGCTGGAGATCACAGAAACGGAAGGATTAAAGAGTATGATGATGATGTTGAACTGTGAAAAAAGATAATGAAGATTTTTCATCTAAGCATAAATAAATTCTGTAAAAAAATTTTAATGAAGGGACTCAATGGTGTCATCTCTAAAGTCTTTTTCAGCTCTATCTTTGGGGTCTTGTCACTAGTTTGGGGGCTGCTGGTCTCCCTGTTAGCTCTAACCTAATCATTCAAAATCCAGGGGGGATTCTCCATTTGGAATATGGCAGTTGTCTAATGGTAAGAGAGAGCATACACTCAATTTAAAGTCGTGTGAACTTTCTCCTTTTCTTTCTTTGGTCCTTATTCTTTCTTGTCTTCTTTTTTTTCCTTCTCTCTTTTTTTTTTTCAGATTTGATCAAGGTTGATTTGTTAACACTTACGCTTTACAAGAGAGAACTTCCTTTTGTCCAGAAGGGAGTAGAGTTACTGGGAAGACCTGGTAAGTCTTGTCAGCAATACCAAAAAAAAAAAAAAAGTCAGTGGATTAAAAAAAAAAGATCAGTGGAATATTAAAAATTCACAGAAGATAGCAGAGAAAGATTTGGAAAGGGACAAAGATGAACAGGAAAGTTTTGTTTGTTTGAGTTTTTTACTCACGGGCCACATAGATTTTTCAATAGAGGAACCAGAAAGAATTTTCTCTCTTGGGTTTTTTGTGTTGGGAGAGAAAGAGATTGCCCACTCAGGAACAAAGCAATCAATCAAGGCTGGGGGAATGGGGGAAGGGAAGGACTGGTTTGGAACTGCTTGTTGCATAGGAAAAAAAGGAGAAAAGGCTAATGTCCTGGACCCCATTTTTTGTCTTCCCTTAACTTTTCAGGGTAACAATAGCTAGCACTTATATAGTCTTTGAATATTTACAATTTTATCACATTTGATTCCTACAACAACCTTGGAAGTAAGGTTTTTATTACTACCATTTTACTGCTGAAGAAAGTGAGGTTGAGAGTATTTAAATGATTTACCCAGAGTCATATAACTAAGTTTGGGAGGCAGGATTTGAACCTGAGGTATTCTGGACTTCAAATCCAACACTCAATTCACTGTCATCTAGCTATCTTAACATATATACTGGAGCATGCAAGCCAGCCTGCTAAAAAGACTTGGTTAACTTGTGAGCAATTATATTGGCTCAATGGGGTCCCTCCTATTACTCATCCAGCACCTAAACTAGAATCCTCAAACTGTGTCTGCTATAGCCTTAAAGCCTTTGTTGCTCAGCTATTGATCCCCTAGATTTCTCTCTGATGACCCAAAGATCCCTGGAAGAGAAGCATTTTATTTCTTCCTAGTTGGATGGCTTTTAGCCATCTCTAATAACCAAAAACATACCTAAGAAAGACCTAGAGGCAGCTAGGTGGCGCAGTGGATAGAGCACCAGCCCTAAAGTCAGGAGGACCTGAGTTCAAATATGATCTCAGACACTTAACATTCCCTAGCTGTGTGACTCTGGGGAAGTCACTTAACCCCAATTGCCTCAGCAAAAAAAAAAAGACCTAAAAGCTCACATCAAGTCCTAAAAACCCTAGAGTAGCTTTCAGATCTTCATGACCAGACTTACTTGGTCCTATAGAATATATGTGTCTGCAAGATGAGGTTGGTCTATGCTGAGGAACTAACTAAATGGGTGCTCAATAGTAAGATCACAGCATTAGGGCTGAAAGGGACCTTATCGCTCATCTAATTTCTCTTATTAATTTTTTAGTTGTCTAAACCAAGGCCCAGTTGAGATATTTCACCATAGGACAAGAAGTGGTAAAGTCACCATTGGAAGCTAGGTCCTTCCTTGGTACTCCAAACCTTTCCACTATAGAAAGGAGAATGCTTTGCTAGGTAGAAATCCTCACTTTCCTTTTCTGTATCTGTTTTTGGGGGACACCTTCCTGATTTCCTCAGTTTACCAGTTGCTAATAATCTTCGAATTGCTTTGTATTTATTCATCTGGGTGTGTATTGTATTTTAAGCAAAATGGAAGCTTCTTAAGAACAAGGACTGGTTCATTTTTGTCCATGGAGCCTCCAGCCTTCGCAGAGTAATTTGCACATTATTTATTATATATTGTATTTATTCATCTGGGTGTGTGTTGTAGTTTAAGCAAAATGGAAGCTCCTTAAGAACAAGGGCTGGTTCATTTTTGTCCTCAGAGTAACTTGCACATAGGTACTTGATGAATATCTGTTGAGTTAATTTGAATTGCTAATATCTGTGGGGTTCTCTGAGATAAAAACTGTTTCTTGCCCTCCTTAATGCTTGCCCTCCATCAGTCATCTCTAGTTTCTCCTCTATGTAGTTTGCCTGTGCATGAGTATCTATTTGTATGTTGTCCTCCCCCTTCCTCCCCAAAACACACATAAAATTTCTCGAAAACAGGACTGTCTTTTGCATTTAGTAGAGGGTGGTAACTCCAGCACTTAGCACATTGCATGATACTTAGAAAGTATTTAAATAAATCCTAATTAACGGACTGATTAATGCAAAGAAACAGGGGACATAATTTGAACCAATTCTATTTTCAGGATCTGCCAATAAAAAGTGTCTTTACACTGAAATCCCTGGGACGTTGGTAAGCTAATTGCATGTGGGCTCTGGGCCCATGTTGGGTTTTATTCATTTTAAAAAAATGGAGGAATAAAAAACTCTGTGTGATTCATGCTCTCTTTAGCTCTCTGGGCCCAGGGCCTCACACCCAGGTTGGATGGCTACAAGAACATCTCCTTTTTGGCATTTAGCAAGAATCTAATCACTCAGCATTTGATACTCCTCTTCAGGGAAGAGAAACTAGGGAAGCTCCAAAGGTCAGGACTGATGCAATTTGGGAAATAAAAGCATCCCATCCATTTCCGAAGCTTATATATTTTGTGCCAAAATAATTAAAATGTTTAATCCCAGAATTTGTCTCCCACCCCAAACACATCATCTCATTAGCCAGGGCAGTGTGAATGATAAAAATCTATTTAATCATATTAACGATTTTTATTATAAAACAACATCAGAATTGTGTTTGATTTAGCGTAATCCATTTTCTGTCAGGCATTCAGCTTAATGATATTTTCTTGTTTTATTTACTTATGTCTTTCATTATCTGTTTTTATGTCCTGTTCAGAAACACAATAACTAGCCAACATGAGCAGAGTAGCGTACTTTACCGAGCATGTTTCATTTTTCATCTTTAATGAATTTGTGTAGCTGCTCTAGAGCCAGGCAAGGGAAGATAAACATTCAAACAACCTTTAAAAGGAAATCCCCTGAAATTAATGTCTATGTCGGGGAATAACCGAAGGAGGTAAATCCTTTCGAGATTAGTGGTACTCCCATGTTTAATAAGCATCATGAAACATGGCACCCCTCACTGTCAACTTGCTTACCTCTCCCCGTCTCCCATGTGTTCTCTCCCTTTTCCTGCTCCTCTCCACACTTTTACTGGTTTCTTTCCCTACATCCAACCATCTCAGAAGCAGAGATTTCAATCTGGAGGAGACCATCAGAGCACCTGACAAATTAACTCGCTTAGCCAAGGTTCTGCTGGTAACAACTGGTAGAACTGAGCTTTGATCTCAGGTTCCTTGGCTCCATGTGTATTATCAGAGAACAAGGAAGCAAGTTGAGTGGACCCCACTTCCCACCAGTAATGAGCATCTATTTCTTGTAGCTCATATGGCATCAAATTCAGCAAGAGGAACTAATTCTTTAGAAAGCAACTAAGTGACACAGAGGTTAGAGTGCCTTACTTACTGTCAAGGATATTTGAACAAATCGTGCCTTGGGCATTTATCAGCTGGGCAGGTAACTTCACTTCTCTGTGACTCAGTTTCCCCATATGTAAAATAGGAAGTCAGGACTCTGATGGCCTCCAGGATAACTTTCAGTTCTAAATCTATGATCTCAAGGCTAACAATGAGTTAACAACATTTGTAAAACCTCCAAAACCTAAGGCAATTAGAACAGGGCCATAGTATTGTTAAACGACCAACTACTTTCACAGAAATAACTTATTGAATGAAACCATAAAAGTCATTCTGTGAACCCTCCCTTACCTGTTGCAACAAACTGAACAGATCTTTTTTACAGATCTGTCTAAATGAACTGGAAATGCAAAGCTCTCATTTCATCATCGATACATGTGTTCGGTTTCAACCAAGCTGTTCCCTAACAACATTGATTTTTTTTTTAAAGCTCAGATGACCACATTGGGAAAATATCCAAGTAATACAGAGATAGGGGTGTTTGGAGGCTGGAGAACAAAATTGGCAAATTTGCTGATTTATCATTCTGAAAAGTACCTACTGCTGGGTGCAACTCTCCCAGGAACTGGCCTTAGAGAGCTATGGATTTAATCTTTGACTAGGATGTGCTATAGAGCCCCATGCCTGGGGGGCACTCAAAACAATCTGTGGGCACAAGTTCTTTGCTCAAGGACCTACAGCTGTCAGTCCAGATGGCTGGGATTTTTTTCTGTACCCCTAGAATATCTCCCCTGGCTCTCAGGCACTGGGAACAATTTGACAAATTTGATTACCTGGGAACAATATAATGTCTACTTGGAACACTGTTCCCCCTTGCTATTTTTTTTCCCAGAAAGCTGCTGGTGCTGCTTTGTCTTTTCTTCCTTAAAGATGCTTTTTGTTTCTGGATGTAGTCCTGCTGTCCCATACCCATACCCACACCCAGAGAATTCAACCTTTCCTTATAACAAAGAAAAACAGTCAAACCATAAAGATACATTTCTGCCAATGTATGCAGTAGTCCACCTCATCGTACCCCATCTCATCTGAGAATAGGGAAATAATTTTCATTATCTGATTCTTTCTTACAGACTAAAAAAATAGGCAATGTCAGCCCTTTGTGAAAGGCTGAGAATAGTCAGACATTCACGCTTGGACATCCCTGTTTTGTTTTGTTTTGTTTTTTAAATCTAAATTTCAGTCTTTATGGTCCCTAAATCCAGTTTCACCAGAGGGAGGGCACACCTAAGGCATTCTCTTGAAAAAATGAACAAAGCCTCAATTTATCATAATCTTAATTTAAAATTGCATCTGCTTTCTGCCCTCCTAACTTTGGGGAATTCACCATTCCCTATTTCCAGCCTTCTGTGTTTCTATTCCCTTTGTTTTCTTGGCTCATATCCCAACGGGACAGCTAGCAAAGCCTTTTGGGGGGACATTGCCTCCTTTGAGTTGAGGGATATGTGCCAAGTACTGAGCTTTCCTTCTTCTGGGTGGGCCAATAACAGTCTGCCCTGAGGATGTGCATTGGAAGGAATTCTTTGGACACTACTGTGCTTCTATGAATAGATGGACACTTTTAGAAGCTCCCATGGCCCCCGGCTCTGGTGCTCTCCTGACTTTATGAACAAGACAAGCCCAGCGCCTGGGAGGTTGGGAGAGACCAGGGGAGGAGACATATTGGGCGACATGCTTCCTTGGGTCGGGACCCAAGTTTGGTGACCCTAGCAAAAATGGCTTCTGGCACTGTCCATGAATCACAAGGCTCCATTTATAAGCAGCAATTAATTTCAAGCAAAATTTGTGCATCCACCACTAACTGTCAATTCAAGAGGTTGAAAGTTCAGCCCTGGGGGGGGGTCAGGATGCCTTCCAAGAATCTGGGTATCTGGGGTCAGATCTCCTCTCCTCTCCATTGTCGGGTACCACCAAAAACAAGAAAGCCTTCTCCATCTAGGATGGTTCCGTTCCAAGAACGGGAAGTTCTGCAAAACTGGGTGACTGTGCAACGCAGGGTCATCCCAACGATGGGTACTTTGGCTATGAACAAACAGACTTACATCCATTCACAGTGCGGACCCATTTACTTTGACTCAATAGCAATTGTTTTCTCCTGACTTTGTTTAGAACAAATATAGCCATTTGTGAAGAGTTGAATGAGAGACACCAGTTTCAGCTAGTCCAGCCAGTTTTCTTCCCATTTTGACATGACTTTGCAAAATTATAAAACCAGATGGACTCCCCAAATGAACTGGCCTTTTCCAAAGAAAAACGTGGAAATGGCTCTTCTGAGAGTTTAACAAAGGGTCTATTTTGCCATTATAGACCAGAACCAGAAACAGGAAAAGGCTACAATTAACTAACTGAAGCACAATGGGAGGTTAATAAATAATGGAGTAATTATGAGAAGATGTTATAGCTTCACCCTTCACCGTATCACTAGGGCAATGTTCTGTGTGAAAATCCTTTCAAGTTCCAGAGCTGGAAAATACACCTATGTTTACCACAGAAATTAAAGTACTCCCATTCTTTTGTGTGTAGCTCATTTGCCTTGGGACAACTGATCCAAAGGGTGATTAAGATTCTCATTTCCCCATTTGTTTTAGGGAATATCAGAAATATAGATTTGCCTTGCTGTCTGTCTTGTATATATGAAACCCTGGGCAAGTCACTTAACTTCCCTGTACCTCAGTTTCCTCATCTGTAAAATGGGAAAGGAATGGGTCCAGTCCAGCTGTAGAGCTATGATTGCACTGTACTTCTTTCAACTATTAAATTATTATTATATTTAGAGAAGGCTGTAGACAAACTATTCAAACTTCTGACAGTTAAGATAGCACTTTCCTAAAACCTTACTAACAGGTAAATCTCTAAATGGAGAAATCTTTTTGGTTCTCTCTTGCTTCTCCGTTTAAACCATGATTTTTAATCTATTTTTATATGTCATGGATCCCATTGGCAGTCTAATGAAGCCTACAGGCTTCTTCTTGGAATGATGTTTTGAAATGAGCAAAATAAAGAAGAAACCAAAGGTTAGTGAAAATCTAGAGGAAAATTTTTTCCCAATAAATTTTTTGAAACACTAGACGTCTGTGAACCCAATTTAAGAACCCTTGATGGCAATTCCAATAGACTTGTGATGGAAAGAGCCATCACTATCCAGAAAGAGAACTACAGAGACTGAATGTGGATCAAAGCAGAGTATTTTCACCTTATTTTGTTGTTGTTGTTGTTGTTCATTTGCTTGTTTTTTTCTTTCTTTTACCTTTTTGATTTGATTTTTCTTGCACAGCATGATGAATATAGAAATATGTTTAGAAGAATTACACATTTAACCTATATTGGATTGCTTGCTATCTATAGGAGGGGGTGGGGGACTGGGAGGGAGAAAACTTTGGAACATAAGGTTTTGCAAAAGTGAATTTTGAAAATTGTGTATTTGGGGGAAAAGAGGTATATTTAAAAAGTCACCAAAAAAGAACTCGATTGAGAACTACCTCCAAATCACACAAATTTGAGTGCCAGGCCTGGTTTTGTGTGTGTGTGTGTGTGTGTGTGTGTGTGTGTGTGTGTGTGTGGCCTTTTGGTTCATATCCAAACAGATCCACCCTGGGACCAATTTCCTTGACACCGAGGCTGCCTTATGGAGTGTGAACCTCAGTGGTAAAGGTATTATCAGTGACTGATACACCAGTAATACTTCATTTCATAGGACAATCAGTGCATTTTTGGGAAACCTATTCTAGGACATAGATTTTTCATGATTAAGTGCCAAAATATTAGATATGAGATGCAAATAACAAGACCAGGCATCCAGAATGGTTCCCTATTATTTCCCAAGAGGATTTCTCCTTTGAAACCTCTGACCTTATAAGAATCCAGGACTTCCCTGAGTCCCCCAGATTTACCTACAATGTGTCACATGTAGTCAGCTACTCAGAATCAAAAAACAACTGTTCTACTCTGGGTAAGGACTCCACTGACAAATTGTGAATGTAATATGGTTGCCACATAATGAAGAGATGTTTGTGAATATCCAGAGTTCTATACAACAGATAATTTGGAAATACAATTTATTTTAACTTGGTTCTAGTTTATGTGTAACCCAGGTTTTTGTGAGAGTTAATTCATCTTTTTTTTTCCTCTCTGTTCAATCGTAATTCTCAAAGCACCTTTTATGACTACTTGCCCCAAAGTTGCTCCTTTTCAGATTAAAACTTTATCATCATCCCTTGAAATCCAGCTCAGCTGCTCAGCTTTTTTTTTTTTTTCTAAACACAGCTTTCCCTAAACTGGAATCTTCTTTTTCTATCACATAAGGAGTAGCGAGGAGGTATAGTGGATAGGGCACTATACCTGCAGTCAGAATGACCTGAATTCAAATCTGGTCTCAGACACTTATTAGCTATGTGACTGTGAGCAAGTCATTTAACTCTGTCAGGTGCCTCATCTGTAAAATGGGAATAATGATAGCACCTATTTCTAGAACAGCTGGGAAGTACATGAATAGACAACCAAGTTTGGGATCAGGAAAAATCATCTTCCTGAATTCACATCTGATCTCAGATCATATTAGTTGTGTGACACTGGGGAAATCATTTAACTCTGTTTGCCTCAGTTTCCCCATCTGTAAAATGAGCTGGAGAAGAAAATGGTAAACCCATCCAGTATCTCTGCCAAGAAAATCCCAAATGGGGTCACAGAGTTGGACATGACTAAAAGGATTGAACAATAGCAACAAACCCAGAGTTAGAGTACAAGAGATAAAAATTGTAAAGCACTTAGCACAGTGCCTGACACATAGGAAATATTACATACATATTAGCATCTCCTTCTACTTCCTTTGAATTCTCATGACTCTTAATATGTTCTGCACTGGGTCTAGGTTATGGGTACAGGATCTTAGTGTGTTCTGCACTTTCATTTTTATGGTTTTTTAAAAAACAATTTATTATTTATTGTTAACATTTAAAAAAATTTCAAGTTGTGAATTCTTTCCCTGCCTCCAGTCTGTCTTTCCACTCCTTGAGAAAGCAAGTAATATTATATAAATTATACATGTAAAATCATGTAAAACATTTTCATATTAGCTATCTTGCAAAAAAAAGTTTAAAAAAATTTTTTTTCTTCCTCTTTTTTTTTTTTTGCTTTTTGCTGAGGTAATTGGCATTAAGTGACTTGCCCAGGGTCACACAGCTAGAAAGAAAAAAAATAAATTTCAATCTGCATTTAGAGTGTAACAATTCTTTCTCTTCAGGTAGATCACATTTTTTCTCATGAATCCTGAGTAGCTAAATCTTCCCCAATTTATTATTGTTACAATTTTGCTGTTATTGAATACAATATTATCCTGGTTCTGCTCACTTTATTTTTCATCAGTTCATATACGTCTTCTAAGGTTTTTCAGAAACCAACAAGGATCTGTTCTGTGCACTATTGCACAGATGGCTAAAATAACTGTTTAAGAGTTCAGACAATTAATAATCATCCATTAGGTACTTACTATGTGCTAAGTACATTAAGATTAAAAAAATGAAGTAAATCCTTTTCTCAAGGAGCTTAGTACTGATGCCTCTGTGTCCAGTTTATAACATTTGCTTGAATAATCTATATTAATAATTAAGTCCACTTTCCTTAAGGACAAACTTTCTGTAATTTTTGAAAGCAATGACCTTCTATTTAAAAAAATGCTTTGGTTTCCATAAACTAATTCACATGAGATAACAATGAGTTGTCAATATACTATCAGTGGAGTTCATGTGGATGTTGCCTATGAGGAACCTTTAGGTTCCATTCTTGGATCATAGCAATTTCATGGATTCTATCTAGAGGTAGAAAGAAAGAAATGAAAGAAGGAAAGAAGAAAAAAGGAAGGAAGAAAAAAGACAAAGATACAAAGAAAAAGAAAGAGAGAGAGAAAGAAAGAAAGAAAGAAAGAAAGAAAGAAAGAAAGAAAGAAAGAAAGAAAGAAAGAAAGAAAGAAAAGAAAGAAAAGAAAGAAAGAAAGAAAGAAAGAAAGAAAGAAAGAAAGAAAGAAAGAAAGAAAGAAAGAAAGAAAGGAAGGAAGGAAGGAT
>JAJPUD010000342.1:291464-343707 GCA_023553655.1 Myrmecobius fasciatus | reverse complement strand
AAGAAAGAAAGAAAGAAAGAAAGAAAGAAAGAAAGAAAGAAAGAAAGAAGGAAAGAAAGAAAGATGGAAGGAAGGAAAAGAGGGAGGGAGGGAGGAAGGAAAGGAAGAAAGAATGAAGGAGGAAGGAAAGGAAGGAAGGAAGGGAGGAAAAGAAGGAAGGGAGGAAAGAAAGGAAGGAAGGGAGGAAAAAAGGAAGGAAGTAAAGAAGGGAGGGAGGGAGGGAGGAAGGAAAGACACTACTCATTAGTGATAGAAAGGCCAGGGCTAGAATTCAAATTTAAATGATTACTGATAGATAGCAAAATAGTTACCCTGAGGCTCTTTAAGATTTTCAGTCGTCTAAAAATCGCATTCATTCAATATATTATATTCACTAAGGCAAAAAAATTAACTAATTTTAGAAACATTTTATGAGCAAGAGTTGAAGAGAACGTTCTCTTAATCATAAGCAAGGCAGAAAATGCCACTCACAAAGTCCAATTCCTTGAGCATTTGGAACTTTAATTATTGTGTAATTGGGTCATCTCCTACTCATCTTCACAGATTACAATAAGGTGTGAGTAGGGGAGGATCTCCAATCTCTTCTATCCTTGGAAATGTGCCATGTCTTGTCTCACTCTAGGAAATGTGCCAGAGGGTATGCGCCCAAACCGATGGCAAAACTGGAGTTCTATACAGTGAAATCCCCAGCTCTGTCTCAGAAGCTGGCAGAAGAAAAAGCAAAAGGAACAAAGAGAAAGATGGAGTTGTGAAGAATGTTGTGGAGTTATCTGTAGAGGAAGCTGGTCCTTGATCCTCCTTATCGAATTCCCTTTTGAGTTCAAGTTGGAGCAATTTAGGCAACTTGGCCCTCAGCACAAGACATATTTCCACTGAGGGAAGAAAAAGACCAGGAAGGAAACATTTCAGTTCTCCACTCCTCCACAACCTGGTTTTATGCATTAAGATGAGCAGCATAATATCTGATTACAGTAAGACCTGAAAATGTTCAAGGAGCTGGAGCTCCTTGTATATTCTGATAACACTCATCTCCTTCATACTAGTGAAAGAACCCCAAAGCTGAATACCCTACCTGAGTTTCAGTCTTCCTATGGGCAAATTTATAAAGATGACAACTGTCAGTGCTGGAGAAGCTATGGGAAAGATAGTCCCATTAAGTACACTTTGGAAGCTATTTATCGGTGCAACCATGCTGGGAAGCAATTTGGTATCACTCCAAGAAATGACTTAGAATATTCTAAACTAAAAATGTCAAACTCACCCCCTCTAGCATGAGATCCCCAAGACTCCTCCCTGAACCAGATTAAAATGTAATTGGGAAAGGTTTAACAAAATAAATAAAAATACAGTACAAAATAGGTAATATTGATTCATGTTTTACTATGTTGATTTGTAGCCACAGGGATGTTTCTATTTGAATTGGGCACCCTTTTTGATTCAGAAATCACACTGCTAAGCATACATCCCAAAGATGGTAAAGACAGAAAGACCAACCCCCTGTATAAGCTAACATTACCAGCAGTGCTTTCTATTATAGTAAAAAAACAAAACAAAACAAAAACAAAAACAAAAAAACAAAAAAAAAAACTAGGTATAAAGTAGATGACTCTTGACCGGGCAATCGCAGTACAGAAAATATGGAACATGCACGTAATGGAATATTCCTGAGCCAAAAGGAATGGTGAATATGGAGAATTTAGAAAACCATGGGAAGGATGTATGAATTGATGCAGAGAGAAATAAACAGAATCAAGAAAAAGCCATACACGATGGCTACAACAATATGAACCTGAAATTAAACATTGAGCTATTATAATCACCAACACTTGTCCCTAAAGAAAAGATGAGAAAATGCAGCTTCCATCCTTCTTTGTAGAGCTGGGGGACTATGGAGGTGGACCATTACATAGAGTGGAAGATACAGTTGATGTGTTCATTAATTTTGCAGATCTGATTTTTTTCCCGTTCTTTTTCTTTTCCTTTTTCTTTTTTTTCTTTTCTTTTCTTTTCTTTCCTTTTCTTTTCTTTTCTTTTCTTTTCTTTTCTTTTCTTTTCTTTTTTTTTGGTGCAAAAAATGGTTTTCTGGCTAGGGCAGCAAGGATCAATTAAGGTAATGTTTAAAAAAAATGCCAAATAATATCAATACAAATTTAAATTTTTTTTAAAAAGATTATGCCTAGTGTTCAGAAGTTCAAATCAATGAGCTAATAATAGTAATTCCAGGAGATTTATCAATGGGGATGGAGAAGTGGAGTAGGTTACAAACCCAATTATCATTTTCAAAAGACATCTAAAAGCTCTCCCTTGAATACTCTTACCCAGATAGACAGGAAACTAGATACTGAAACGATAAAGTCACTTTCCACCTAAATCACTGCATGGGGAGAAACTGGTTGTCACATCAGCTCAGATCAGCCCAAAGAACCATAAGGAAGCCAGAATGCTTCACTAAGTAGGTAGAAGGTCCATCAGGGCTCTATTCCTGCGGAAGTTTCATCTCTATCACCTACCTGCCAGACTCCAGGGCACTTAACGGGAAAAGCTTCTCCCTAATGAAATTTGGCTTCTAATTACCCTCCAGGCATTGATGCCCTACTCATCACAGCGGCAGCTTCACTTGTCATTTAATGACAATTGATAGCACCAGAGTGGAGAGCAACAGTTGTGGGTGGTTGGAATGGACAGCTGCAGCCTTGATGGGCAGTGCAAGGAAATAAACCATTGGCAAACAACACAGATAAGATGTTCAAACTGAAGAGTGATGGACAGGAGCTTCACTGTGACCCTAAGGAGGCTCGGGCTTCTGCCCTTGGTCTCATGATCTGAAGCAGCTAAAACACACCCACACACACAATTTTAAACAATATTCACAGAGATGTGAAAGCAAGGCAATGCACACACAATAAAAGCGAGTCAGACTTCACAGATATGACTTTAGACTTTGTTAGAAGTGTCATGACTCCTGAAATGATAGATCTAGAGTGAGACACCAGGTTCCCATTCTGCTTTTTTTTTTCCCCATTGGGATTTAGTCACTTGCTCGAGTCTCAGTGAGATCCTGATCTATTGATTTGGACCCCAATGACTCTTACTCTTCAAAAAACAAATTATTGATCTTAATGATTTACTAAAATATCTTGCTGATTATCAGTATTTTTCTTTCTTTTTTATTAATAAAAGCTTTTTATTTACAAAACATATGCATGAGTCAATATTGACCCTTGAAAAGCCTGCTGTCCCAAATTATCCCCTCCTTCCCCCTACTCCCTCCCTTAGATGCCAAGTAGTCCAATACATGTTAAATATGTTAAAATATATATTAAATACAATATAAATGTATAGTATTTTTCTTTTTTTAAAAAAAAACAAGCTTTACAGTAATGGTTCAGCAAGTTCAAAAATGTATGTTGAAGTAGGGCAGAAAGTTTCATAAAGGAAGGAAAGAAATACAATGTATCAGTCACTTTGCTAACCATGTAAGGTAGAAAATATTATTACCCATTTTACAGTTGCGGAAATTGAGGCAAACAAAAATCAGAAGGCCAGTAAGTACCAGATTTGTCCCAAGATCTTCTTTTCTCTAAGCCCGGTGTTCTTTGCACTACTCTCACTTAACTGTCTGTAAAATCTACAATACATTCTCCTGTCCCTTTGTACTTGGATTATAATGCCTCAAGGTCAGCAATGTACCTTAACTTTTTGTGTTTTTAAAAATATTTTATTATAAACTTAATACTCAAATAAAAAGAATGTTTATGAAGTTTACATGACTCCATAAATTCTGAAATATTTACATTTTATTAAGTAAGGAAATGCCCTAATATAAACATTATCAAAATGATAGTTGATTTGCTTCATGATTCCTTCTGATTTTCTTTCTTCTGTGTACTTTGAATCATATCATCATGGTAAAGCTGGAATGATTCTTAGAAGTCATTTATTTAACTTTTGCATTTTATAGATGAGGAAACTGAGAGAAGGGATTAAATTAATTTGCTCAAGGAGACATAGGTCCTTCAACAGCAAATCCAGCATTCTTTCCATTGCATCATGATGCTTTAAAGTTTGTTTCATTTATATTTCTGAACATATACAACCAGTTCAAATATTCACATTTTTCTAATCCCACTCTCCTTATTTGATATCTTTTCATATCTAACTATATTTTAAATTTTTTAATGTTTGTCATTTTGTGACATAATAATATTTATTACATTGGTCTACTAAAACTTCTTTGGGGACAATTCCTTAATTTATTAGCTATGTGATCTGAAGTAAGTCATTTTCCACCTCAGATTGTTAAATGATTTCTTTTGTAAAATGATCAGCTGATACTATATAATCACAGAATTTAAAACCAGAAAAGACCTTAAAAATCATATAGTAGAATTGCATCATTTTTTATATGAGATAATGAAAGCCCCCAAAGATAAAGTGATCTCTATAACCTTTTGAAGACCTGTGGTTCCTTCAAGCACTAGACTGATATTAATAATTATTGAACATGTGAGTTATTTTTAGGTTTTCTTTATTACAAATGAAATGACTGAATATTTTTGCACAGATGGGCCATTTTTCACTTTCAATAAAATTGTTACAATAGAGGCTCAGCAGTGCAGCAAACAGGATTCTGGGACCAAAATCTAAGATCAATTTTGAAACTTGCATTGTATATTACTAAATTGCTCACCAAAAAGTTTGCACCAATTTAAAAATCAACTAGCAATGCTTTACCAAACTTTCACTCTTGTCTTGAGATCAGCCTATTTTCCTTTCTGATGATCGTTTTATCCAGAAAAACTTTTTCTTAGGTTCTTCTTCACAGTCCCTTATTTGTTACATGGTACAGCCTGCTAACATTTACCATGAATCTCTCTATTAAGCTCTGCCTGGAATTCATTTTTTAATTCTTCTGATACTGTCGTGTTTCCTGATTCACAACCATACAATAACACAGGCAGATTACTGGTATTAAAGGTCTTTTAATTCTAGGACATTTTATCTAAAAGTTTGGAGTCATTAAAGGAAGTTTAATGCCAACATAAATTTTTAATGTTTTTTTTAGTTGTTTTTTGTCAGCTTGATGAGCATATGGTGATACCTGAAAGTTGTTTTAATTTAGACTTTTCTGATTATAAAATGATTGTATTTCCTCTTTTTATTGTTGTTCAATCATTTCATTCATGCCCAAATCTTTGTGATCCCATATGGGATTTCTTGGCAAAGATACTTGAGGGGTTTTCTATTTCCTTTTCCAGTTCATTTCACAAATGAGAAAAATGAAGCAAACAATGTTTGTGGAGAAGGGAAGAATTTAGGAGCAAAAAGATTTAGAAAGCATTACAAAATGTAAAATAGATAATTTTGATTGCATAAAATTATGAAGTTTTGCACAAAGAAAATCAATGCAACCAAAATTATAAGGAAAGCAGAAAATTGGGGGAAATTTTTTTTGCAACAAATATCTCTGATAAAGGTCTGACTTCTCAAATATATAGAGAACTGAGTCAAATTAATAAAAAATACAAGTCATTCCCCATTGATAAATGATTAAAAACATATAAAATAGGCACTTTTTGATAATGAAATTAAAGTTAACTGTAGTCATAAAAATGCTCTAAACTACTCTTGATTAGAGAAATACAAATTAAAGCTACTCTGAGGTATCACTTCACATCTATCAAATTGGCCAATATTGCCCCCCAAAAAGGAAAATGTTGGATGTTGGAGGGGGTGTGGGAAAACAAGGACCCCAATGCAGTGTTGGTGGAGTTGTGAACTGATCCAACCACTCTAAGAGTAACTTAGAGCTATGTCCAAAGGGCTATAAAACTGAGGATAACTTTTGATCCAGGATTACCATTGCTGGTTCCACATCTAAAAGTCATCTTAAAAAGAGGGAAAGGACTTATTTGTACAAAAAAAAATATTCATAACATCTCTTTTCGTGGTGGCTAAAAATATGGAAATCAAAGTGATGCCCATCAATTGGGAAATGGCTAAACAAGCTGTGGTATATGATTGTAAGAGAATATCATTGTATTATAAGAAATGACAAACAGAGTGATTTCAGAAAAACCTTACATGAACTGAAATATAGTGATGTGAACAAAATCAGGAGAATATTATACACATTAACAACAAAACTGTTCAATGAGGAATTGTGAATGACTTAGTTCTTCTCAGCAATACAATGATCCAAGACAATCCCAAAGGAATAATGATGAAACATACTATCCACCTACAGAAAAAGAACTGATATTGTTTGAATACAGATTGGGGCATGCTATTTTTCCATTTTACTTCTTTTATTGGAATTTCCTCATACTAAATAACAAATATGGAAATGTTTTACATAATTGCTCATGAATAACCTATATCTGATTACTTACTGTCTCAAGAAAGGGGAAGGAGAAGGAGGGAGGGAATGATAGAATTTGGATCTCAAAACTTTAAATAAAATTTGTTTTAAAAATTGCAAGAGAAAGTGATGAAGTTCTTCAGAAAATTGTATGAATTCTCTGCCACATTTCATAGGAGATCACGGAGAAGAGTCACACAGGATGATCAGGTATGGAGGAGTTACAATTTGAATCACTGTAGAAAACATGTACACTGATCAGAACACAGAACACTTAAACATAATTAACATAATTTTCCCCTGTTTCTTCACTTTTTATCTTGTAAGTCCTTTTCTGTTGGATAAAATTCATCTATTTTTACATAACAAAATCAATTTTGTTTCCAAATATTTCTTTTACAGATAAATTATTTTCTTATTCTTCACAACTGGGATAAATGTTATTCCTTTTTTCCAGCTTAAAAAAATATTTAGCTTATTGATCCAGCTAAAGCTTATTGTAGTACTTGTCATGAGACATAAATCAAGTGCTCATTTTTAAATCATTTGTGCAGTTTTCCCAATAATTTTTTATTGAAGCTTGTGTTTTATCAAATACCATATTTTTGTATAGAACAAATTCTATTTTTAAATTAACTATATCGTAATGGTCTATTTTTATCTAATACTTTATAGCTTTTTTTAATAATTCTTGCTTTATGGGTTTTGAATTTTGCCAATTTCCCTGCACTTTGTTTTCTTTAATTTCTTTTGATAAATTTCACTGTTCTGTTTTCCATAATGCTTTTTTATGTCTTCATATGTTTCTAAAGTAGCTCAATGGTATTTTGATTACTACTTTTTTCACTGAATATCTAAATTAATTTGGAATTACTATATTTCCTTTATAAGGCAGACTCAACAAAGTGTAGAATACAATCCCAATTGTTCAATTTTTCCTTCATTTCTGTCAAAATCATTTTAAAAGTTGTCTTTGTATAGATACTTTGTGTGATTAATGACCAGGAATTTGAAGCATTTTGTCACTGCAAATGACAGTTCTCTTTCTATCAATGTCAGTTTTCCCCAATTTTTGTCAGTGATATATAGAAATGCAAATGTTTTTGTAGGTTTATCTTAAACATTGCAAAAGGGTTGAAGTAACTCATAGTCTCAATTAACTTTTATTGAAATTCTTGAATTTTCTGATATATCTTTTTGAAGATGACAAGACTATATTTTAACCTCTTCATTGTTGTTGCTTATTCCTTTTCCTTTTCATATCTTATGGCTAAATTAAATCAAATAGAAATGGTGATAGTGGATAACCCTGCTTTACAATTAATGAGCATACCTCTACCATTATGTATCTTGTTGAGTCTGATTTTCAACTAGATTTTTTTTATTATGGTTAAGAAAATAGCCTTTTGTTTCTAAATACATAAAAATTTGTATTACAAAAATTGTCATATTTTATCAGACTTTCCCTGTACTTATGGATATACGATTTTCATTTTTCTTATTGAAAGGATTATATCAACTTTTCTCTAATATCAAGGTGTAATTGAATTTCAGGTATAAATCCCTCTTTATCATAACAGATTTAAAAAAATTGTCACTGATGCTTGTTTAATGATTTTTATTTGTTCTTCCTTCTTAATTAAGTTGATGCTCCCCAAAATGCCTGTAACTAATGCCTTGGAGGCAGTTGGATTGCTCCATGCCTAGAACATGGGGCTTGAAATCAGGAAGACCTGGATTCAAATCTAGCCTCAGACATTCACTGGCTATGTGATCTTGGCCAAGTTGATTAACTTTTCTTTTGTTTTAGTCCACTGAAGAAGGAAATGACAAATCACTTAAATATATTTGCAAGAAAACCCTATAAGGGATCACAAATAGTCAGATGAGTCTGAATGAGTGAACAACAACAAAAAATGCCTTGATATAATCCCTCCAGGTATAATTAAGAGATTCCAACCAAAACAACAAAACTCAATTATTCAGAATCTAAAAGTAATTGGTATATTTTGGTGGACAGAGGTTATAATAGGTGAAAGTCACAGAGAACTACAGATTTAATTGCCCAAAGAAGTTGGATGAAATTCTGTGATTATCAAGAAGAACCAAAATTCAAGAGTATACTATGATTGGCAAATTCACCAAGTGATTGTTGAAGCTGAGTCTTTTGAGTGCTTAAATTAAATTAAAAGAAAGTCAAATTGAGTAATGGGAAAAGAGATTTTTAAGATGTAACAGATTGGAGACAGAGCATAAATGAACCAAAAAGTAGTACCAAATAATGAAACAGCACAGAAAAGATTTGAAGGATGCACAGAAATATTAATGGGTAGGGGAATTAAAGAGGACACTCATCATTAGAGAAACTGAGCTAAATCAAAATAGGAAGAGAAAAGTGAAATGTGAACAAGCATAATACTCAACCTGCAGAATGGGACTAGGTATATTGTCCCATAAACTATCTAACAACACAAACAACCTATCTATGGCTTCTAAAGTAACTACATTTTGAAACAATTGGAGAGAAACGTAAGTGTTACATTCATTCTAAAAGAAAAGGAAAAAGAAACCAATATATTTCTTTTTTTTCCTTAGGCAATTGGGGTTAAGTAACTTGCCCAAGATCACACGGCTAGGACATGTTAAGAGTCTGAGGCCAGATTTGAACTCAGGTCTTCTTGACTTCAGGGCTGGTACTCTATCCACTGCACCACCTAGCTGCCCCACATATTTCTTAAAGTATAGAAGAATAAAGATTCTTGTTTATCATACTCCCCTACTCCTCCCTTCCCACCTCCATTTTGAGAAAGTACCCAGACCAGCCTCATTCTCAACTCTCCAAACTTCCAGACCATGCTCCCCTGAGGATATCTTATTTATGTGTTGTCTTCCTCATTTAGAATGTGAACTCCCTGAAAGATGTCTTTCCTTTTGCTTGTGTTTGTATTTTCAGCCTTAGCACAGTGACTGGAACATAGTAAAAGCTTAATAAATGCTTATTGGGTTGACTTGAGAACAGGAAAATTTTTAGTCAAGGAAAAAACTTCATTTTGCCTTTATTAAATCACAAGACTTAAAAATTACACTTACTCAAATGTTTACTAATTCTGATCCAAATAAAACTTGAGTGTTTCTCTACTTTGTATAAGAATAAGTTACAACATCAATATAATATTTTATAGTGAGGACCATTTTCAGCTCAATATTCATTGAGAAGGCAATACATTTTTATGAGTAAATGAAACTGACTGCCATGTATTTTCTGTGGAATTAAGTGCTCTGTCATTTAAAAGTTCAGTATGGCAGAATTTTGTATTTAATACTGAAGGTCATAGGGAGCAATTGGAGTGTATTGAATGGGAGGAAGGAGTGGCAGAGTCAGACCTTTACTTTAGGATCAGCACTTTTATAGATGACTGGAGGATGGACTAGTAGGAGATGGAGAGATGGAGAGACAGTTGAGGTAAGGAGACTTATGAGAAGGTCATTGCAATAGTCTAGGTATGAGGTGAGAATAGCCTTTCCTTGGTTATGGAAGTAGAGAAAAGAGAACCTTCTTTCCTTCCTCTCTCCCTCCCTTCCTTCTTTTCTTTTTCCTTCCTTTTCCCTTCCTTCCTTCCTTCCTTTTTTCTTCCTTCTTTCCTTCCTTCCTTTTTTCTTTTCTTACTTCCTTCTTTTTTTCCTTCCTTCTTTCTGTTTTCAGGAAGTCCAATGATTCTAAAATTATCTTTCTTTGCCTTTTCCCAATTTTGTTTTAGATATTTTACATTGCCTTCTAATTTTTAATATTTTTATTTTATTCTAATATTTCCTGCTGCCACACAGAATTGTTCATTTTGACTTGGTCTTTCCTAATTTTTTACTAATTTTCAAGAGATTCCATTCTTTAAATGAGATTTATCACTTTCCAATTCTTTCCTCTGGAACTTTTATTTTATTTTGCTTCACTTCTATTAGGTATTCATGTGGTCCTTGTGGAAAACCCACTTTTTTCTCTTTTGAGTCTCTGCAGTTATCAAAGAATTACTCCCTCCTTCTTTGGGGAGATTCCTTAATCTACAAAAATATTTTATACAAATTGATGCTTTCTTTGTTTACTCATTTTTTAGTTTTATTTTCTGAAGTGGGGCCTTGTGCAAAAGCCAGGCACACTTTGCTACAGTTTGGGGTGAGATGGCCAGCCTTGCTTGTTCTCACTAAGAATCTTGTGATTTCCTGCACCTCCCAGGATTAGAAATCCCTCGATCTTTGATATCCAGAGTATTGGCTCTGCAGGATCCTTGACAGTATCTTAGAACAGAGTAGTAGGGATCACTGAGCTCCTCAGTTTGGGCTCAGTCTAAATGCTCTGATTACTGGTTACTCTTATTATCTCTGGATAGAAACCCTTGCAGTTTGCATGTGTCCTATCTCTGGTCATGCTAGTCCTGGCTTTGTTTAGGAGTCTTTCCTGTTGCCCATATGTTCCTAACTTTTTGTGTAATTCTGGAATGGAACTTATTAATGCAATTTCTCATTGGATTTCTTAATTATTATTCACTCTGATGTGAATTTTAGGATTTTGCTAGAGTAGTTATGTGGAACCTTAAGGGTTTGCCTCTCATTTAAACAACCATCTTGACAGGAAGTAAGCTTTGATTTTTATAGAAATAAAGAATCCTGAACTCATTTTTTATGACTTTGGACAATTTACTTCACTTTTCTCACACATATCCATAAAATGACAAATATGAACTGGATGATCTCAAAGATACCAATCTAATATTCTATGGTCTGTTTGTGTGAGCTTTTGAAATTAGGAATATCTAGATTTTTTTTCTTCTCCTTCATCCTTCCCACATTAAAAAAAAAAACCTCTGGTTATCTCAGATGACCATTCTATATAACTTAAAACTAAAACTAGACCCCCTCAGTGACTACATTCTTGTTAGACATGTCTCTTGGCTTTAAAAGGATTTTCTCAGAATAAAAGAAAAATTCAAACTTTCAATCCCTATGGAATTCAAAGCAACAACTCCCACTTTTGTGTGGTGATCTGGAGTCCACCTCACTAGCATTCCCTGGTCTTCTGCAAGAGTCTCTGAGAAACAAAAGTCTTCTTGTTAAGTTTGCCAAGACAAGCATGTTCCTCGAGATGATCCAGGGCCAAAGACACAGCAATAAATAAAAGGCTTTCTTAGTCTAGAAATAGTTCAGAAAGCAATGTGTGCCAAATGGAAAGTCTCCATTTGAGTATGGGGAGCAGTGTTCCTGCCTCCACCAGTTTCAGCCACAGAGATTAAGGCTGTGACCAGCTGGGTAATAAATTAATTTTTAAAATGGAGAATGTGTTGGATTTGGACTCAGAAGGACCTTAATTGAAGGGACCTCCTGCCACAGATAGTTTTTCTGGCCATGTGGTCCTGGCAAATCACTTAACTTTTCACAATTTCAGTTACCTTTTCTGCAAAATGAGCACTATGTGAATATTCACTATTTTTATTACATGTGTAAATTGCTCCGTGCTCAACTCTCCCACACCCCCCAAAAAGTAAAATATTTTTAGACTTTGTCTCTAATAAATAGAAGCATATTTAGGGGAATAATGAGAAGAGTTTGACACATTATGTAGCACATTATAGTTCAAAAAGTCCTTTGCATACACAATCTCATTAGATCCTTATAACAACCATATGAGGAAGGAAGAACATAAATATTTATTAAGTGTCTGCTGTGTGCCAGGCACTGTATCTCATTTGGTTCTCACAATAACCCTGTGAGATGAGTGCTATTATCACCCCCATTTTACAGATGAGGAAACTGAGACAGTGGTAAAACAACTTACCCAGGGAAACTTTGAGGGGCCATAACTGTTCTCATCTTATCGATAAAGTAACTGTAGCTGAGAAAGGTTAAGTAACTTGGCACATTGGGTAGAACATGGATCTTGGAGCCAGGAAGGCTCATCTTCTTGAGTTCAAATCTTGCCTCAGACACTTATTAGTCATGGCCTTGGCTGGGAAAGTCACTTAGCCCTATTTGCCTCAGTTTGGCAAACCACTCCAGTATCTTTGCCAAGAAAAACCCAAAACAGGATAGCAAAGATTCAGACTTGACTGAAATGACTCCAAACAACCACAAGCAATTTACCCAGCATCACACAACTGGGAAATGTTTCTGTGCTAGGAACTAAACCCAGGTCTTCCTGCTTCTAAGTCCAACCTTCTATCTTCTATATCATATTGCATTCTATAAAGAATATAGATATTTTCTTATCATCATTATCTTCAAAAATATTTACTGAATTCCCATATTGAGCAAGGAGCTCTGCTAGAAAGACACTAGGGATACAAAGCCTAAAATTCTATGTCTCTAAGGTACCTATTATCTCTAGTTGGAGAGATAAGACATTTATATTAAGGAGATAAAGAATGATAAATTAGTGAGACAAAATAAATACTCTAGGAATATACGAGGAGGGTTGGAATCCAGATTGGGATGACTGGAAAGACTCCCTGGAGGAAATGAGAGTTGATTTAAACCCTGAAGAAAATAAGAGTTTGAAAAGCAGAAAATAACAAGAAGACTGCTCAAAGCAAGAGGAAGAGCAGAGGTAGGTGGGGGTAGTAGGTGTGGCAGTGATGTCAAATTCAAATAGAATCAGAGGCCACAAAAGCACACATAAAGATCCCTGGGGGTACATATTAACTTAGGAAATCACATGTTAACATTAATCTATGCTTTATTCTACATTTATGTATTTTACTTAACATTTCCCAATTACATTTTTGACACTTGGTGTGTTCCAAGGACAATGAGAAGACTATGTTAAATAGTACATAGATTTTTTTTTAGAGGAATTGAGAATTGTTGGAGAAGTGAGTGCTATCTTCTTGTACCTTTATTACAGACCAGGGCTATCTGGACTGCTGTTTATAATCTGGTTGCAACATGCCAAGAGAAAGCTTCATTTGTGGTTAAGACTTGTTAGATCACAGTTGGTTAAGGTTCCTCTGGAAAGAGTGCTATTAAATTTAAAATATATATATATATATATATATGTATATATATATATATATATATATCCATTTGGTGTTTTACTAAGTACTTTCTTCCTTTTCTTAGTTCAATAAAACTATAGGTTTGTGGAAAAGACTATCTTTTTGTTTTGGATCAGGACTTTACTGAATCCTAATAGATATAACTTCAACATAATAAAGTAGAAAGTATCACAGATTTTTTTAAGAGTAGGAATTAGAATTTCGTGAGCAAGCCTCTCATTTTATAATAATGACTATATATAATATACATATATATGTATATATATATATCAAGAAAATGGAATGAATATGTTCAGCAAAGTGTATGAGGGACTCATTCCTCCCAACCAAAATGAAGTCTCTGCCAGAATGTCTAAAATCAACTGTCCTAAAATCTGAGGGCAGAGGGTAGAGGCTCAGAGGTGGGGAGGAAGAGAAAGATTGGAAAGAAAGACTAATTGCAAATGTTTTTGTCAGCACCATGGCCAGGGACATAGATGTTCATGGATAGGTGTGTAACTATAGATTCAGACTTGTGATTTCCTTGTTTTTGGAAGCTTCCATCTTTCACTGCAGAGCCCCAACTGTCCTACAACTTTAGTCTCAGAAATTTATTCAGGGCTCTAAGAGGTTAATATTGTTGAATGTGTCAGAGTAGAAACTTGAATCCAGTTCTTCCTGATTCTAAGACCTCTCATCACTACATCAAATTGCTTCTGGACTTCAGGAAGGACACAACTGTGTTCTTTGGGATGCCCAGGAGGTTTTTATGCTGCAGGAGTGTTTCTACATGTCTCATTCATCTGTATTCAATGACTGGGGTGTCAGCCTTCTGATATAGGGGAGTCTATAGTGATAACACTTTTCCAAGATAGCCTGGTATATATTTCAAAGGTATACTTAAGGTCTGTTCCATCTTCCTTGAGCAGTTTGAGAACTCCATATTTAATACTCTTAAATCTTTTTTTTTTGCTTTTTGCTGAGGCAATTGGGGTTAAGTGACTTGCCCAGGGTCACACAGCTAGGGAATGTTAAGTGTCTGAGACCAGATTTGAACTCAGGTCCTCCTGACTTCAGGGCTGGTGCTCTATTCACTGCACCACCTAGCTGCCCCAATACTCTTAAATCGATAGCATTTTTGTTGTCAGTCATGTTCTAGATACATAAAGCTTTTTTTTCTTTGTAAGTCTCTGAGATGTGTCTGAAAAATATCTTTTGATGAAATGGTGATGAAGTTCATTTTCTCTGGATGATTAAACACTGTAGGACATAAAGAAGGCCAACTACTGCTCCTGGTGTCAGAATGGATCCAGTAGTAAGGAGATAAGAGGTGTCCAAAGAAAATGAAAGGATAAGAAGGTGCACAAAAAGGAAAGAATTGGGCAAATGGGGCTGGGAGAGGAGACAGGCAGAAAAATGAGAGGGATAGAAAATGGATTGCATGGAAAGGGGTGATAGAGATGAAGAGACACTTACTATAGGAAGGAAAGAAAAGAAAACAGACAAAGGCAAATCAGAAGGATCAAAACAAAGAATCCCCATATTAAATTATTAGGAAATATTGCTGTGCTTTAAGGATGTCTTCACATAATAGTTTAGTTCTTTCTGGCCCTTTCTGTAGTAAGTTTTGTGCAGAGTGGGATAAGCCAGATTCCTATTGACAATGCTTTGCCCAATTCCAGTTTCTTTAGAGAGAAACAAAGTTTTTGTATTTGTATATGTATTTTCAATACAACTATTTTTTGTATTTTCAATGCAACTAAAATAAGATTGTTATCCATGTATGTTTGTAGCCTGCAGAGGTAGGGTTCCAGGTCTAGGAAAATGCTATTTAGTCCACATTTAGAAAGAGATTCTCTGTCCCCCTATTGTTGTAAATGAGAATAGATACAATAGTGGGAGCTATTGTGTCTCCACTATGCTGAGCATAGTGTCTAATCAACTCTCAATTATCCAGGGGAAGAGTCTTCAGTTTGTGGATTTTCCCCCTTGTGTTTCTTCCAGCTGCCTGCCCTTTGACCATTTTACTGCCCAATAAGAGCCCCAGTCAGAGGGTGGGCAGGTGGAAGAAGGGAGAGGAAGTAAAATTTAGATCAGTCATTTTAGCTGTTCATTAGGAGCTCTTGCAAAGGGGAAAGAGCCAATGGTTAAAGTAAGTTGTGAGTTTATTTAGCATTTACATTTATCCAAGCCATGCTGCTCTTCCATTAGCATGGAAAATTGGTCATTGTTGAATAGCATTTATTCAACCTATAGTTTCTTTTTAACAGAAACCATGAACAGAAGGGAAAGCTCTATTGAAATTATTTTTCTCAGTGCCCTAAAAACTAAGTTAGTCTACTAGGATTTACATGTGCATTCCCAATTGGATGGTGAGGGAGGGAGGGAGGAATCGAAGAGGATGTTAGAGCAAAGAAGGGTCTATTTACAAACACATTTTAAAGCTAATGTTAGAAGGATATATTGATCTATCTTTAATGGATATGCAACTAAAAGGACTTTGCCTTGTTCAAGTGGAGATGTAAAATATCTCATGTTCTGATTTCCAGATCTTAAACAAATCATATAGCTTCCATTTGGACTTTAGATTTCTCACCTGGAAAAAAATGTTATTAGTAAAATTATTTACTAGACTTGTTATTACTAAAGTTGCTTAATGACTCAATAACTTACTGAATTAATTCATCGGAGAAAAACAAAAAAGGTTTAGGTTGAAAGACACTGTTTAGATACAAAGTAGTAGAATTGAAAATGAAATATTCCACTTGGGAAAAGCAGATGGGGAGGATGGCCAATAGATTTTTACTGCAGGGCAGTTTAGTGGAGCAGGAGAAGGGGGATGATCACCTTCTTGAATTTTAGATAAAATATTCCATTGTGCCTAGAATTATTTAGCAAGAGATGTTCTCTAAAATCAAATCGTAATTATTTTGAATAAGCCACACAGCATCCTGTTCCCATTACTTTCCTCCAAGTGAATGGAGAGTGGGATGCTGCTTGGAGAACCATGAATAGTGGAGAGGAGACTGCAGAATTGAAGTGACATTCACTTACATGTGTCTATCTCTTCCTGGACCATTTGTGAACTCATACATATCACATCTGCTAAAATATTTTTTTTCCTGGGAAAAATAGCAATTTTTCTCTGGGTCATATTAAAACCAGACAACTGTATATAATATGGAGAAATTATATGTTATAATCAAGGAAATGCTATCACCCAGGGTCCTGAACTATATGTTGAGCCCATAGGTTATTCAAATTTCTCAAAGGGACCAAGCTGTTAGGTGCCATATCTGGAAACAGAAATGCATGTACCATACATATTCTGTTCTGACATGTGGAGTCATCTGTCCATTTGTCTGGCCCAATGTATGGGACGGTTGCCTCCTATTTATTCATTTCAGTAAACATTTGGATTGCTCTCGATGTTTTATGAAGCTAATTAAATAAAAGATGACTAATTAAATGTCACAAAACATGATGTAAACTTGTTAATGTCAGGGGAGATATTTTAAAACAGCTATCATGATGGGCAAATTTGTCACATGTCAATGTTTTTAGTTAATTTTATGCTGTAAATAAGCAAATTTGTTTAAGAAATTCTACAACTGTCTGCCAATGTGATTATGGTCTCCTATATCTTGTGCTTGATTAGACTGGAGCTGATTTCAGGGACTGGAGGACCTCTTCTGAATGCTTAAGTGGACATTTTTCAATTAAACATAATATTATGTTAACATCCTTAAAGATGTAAATAATGGCACAAGAAATTGGATTAAAATACATACTTAAAACTGTATTCTCTTGCAATTTTCAAAAAAGATGAAGGCATTCTACATCTTCCCTGCCATTGTCATAGCAGGTTTGCCACAAGTTGCTGTATCCCAGCCTGTTGTCTGAGTCTCCACACACTGACCTTTGTTGTAAGATCTGCTATAGACATCACAAACTCTCACATCAATTTACTACAATTGGATGTGGCATCTTGCAGCTAATTTGATTTAGGAAGAAATGCACCTGGCTCTGTTTTTTCCCTATAGAATGTTGGGGGGTGGGAGGTTCTGAGTCCTCACAGATGCCATCTAGCTGAGTAGCCCATGTGTTTTTCAAGGTCTAAGCAGTTTGTCTCCATCTTCCCAAATAGAACCCATTACAAAGGGAGCTGAGCTGAATTATTTAATGCAAAAACTAATTGGATTGGAGTTGGAGAGAAAAAAAAAACATCTAAATAAATCCAAAGGGGAAACTAGAGATTTATCTTTCCATCTTCTCCAGAAAAATAAGCAAACCTTTATTTGATTTTTCAGATCTACCTATAGGTTTTTCCCACTGTTCCAGTAAATCAGTTACCACTTTTTTCCTTACCAAAGTCAGAAACTAAAAAACATTTGGTCAAATGACTAAATTACTTGGCTGGTTACAAATGACAGCTTATAATTTGAGAGAGAGACAGACAGACAGACAGAGAGACAGAAAAGGAGAAAGAGAAAGAGAGATGGCAGGAGAGAGAGAACTCTTTTTAAATAAAAAGCATTCTTTTCCAAAGTAAATTAAAATTATAGAAAAAATGTTAAATGTCAATGCAGTTTAACTTTCTTGGATTTTTGAATTCACATTCAAAGTTGCTGTTCTTAAAAGAAGATGGGAATTAAGGCCTTACTTTATTATCATTTTCTCCTAGATGCAGGTAAAATAAAACAAAAACAAAATCAAAACCTGCCCTGCATATTCTGCAAGGTGGTTCCTTATTTTGGAGTTCAAAATTAACCATACTATTTATTTGGAAATAGAGTGTATCCTCAATAAGGTCTGGGATTTTAAAAAATAATAACATAATAGCTCACTTTTGCATATTATTTTCAGGTTCATACCACACTATATAGACATCATTTTATTTGATTCTCATAACCCTGCAACATAATACCAACAATCCTTCCTGTTTTAAAAATGAATAAACTAAGATTTGTGGAAGTTAAGTGCCTCAGAACTATGAGGTATCAGAAAGAAAACTACAATCCCATTTTTGCCTGGGATCCAAGTCCAGTACTCTTTCCACACTTAACCATGAAGACTTAGATCTTGAAGATTTTCAGATATAGGATGTCGTGAAAAGAGGAGTAAATAATCTGTACAAGTGATTAGTTACTAATTTAAAAAATTTAAATAATTAAGTGAGAATATGTGAAAAAAGTCTTTTTTTTTTGTTAGACCTAACTTACTATCATGTTTGTGGTTCCTTCCCTTGAAACCTGGCAGGGAAGTAACTATGGAGTACATAAAATATCTAGAGATTACACTGAGTTCATCTTAGGTTATCTATGTTTAGTTAGGAAAGAGTTGTGATGTAGGGAAAGTAGAATGGAAAACCATTTAAATCTTTCTAAAGTCATCCCAATAGGACAATGTTTTGTCTGAAGTGCTGTGAATTTTCAGAACATCAGATACCTCCTTATTCAAAAATAAATTGCAAAAAAAGTATAAAAACCTATGCTAAGGCCAAATTAGAACTGCTTTATATTATCTGCTATTTGATATTATTTGTTTGCTCTGTTCCATTCCTCCAAATAAGCAAGTCAACTTTATTCTAAAAACATGATATAATTATTCAAAATGATAACTTCTATACAGGTCTTATTTAGATGGACATGAGTAAGGGACATAGAGAAACTAGACTTGTATCTTCAACAAGTTTCTCTCTCCATACCCATCAGCTGATTTGGACTTTAGAATCCAGAGCAGCAGCAGAAGATGAAGAGAGTTAAAGATGAGCGACACGAACGAGGGTTGTTTAGTTTGCAGCATTTGGGAAGCCCTTTCTTGCCCTACTTAATTTCAATATATAAGTACATCAATGCTGTTGAATCTGATCTTTGTAATCACTGTGTAAAACAATATCAAAAGTTTAAATTAAAAGTCTGGAATTCAAGGCTCAGCATAATCTGGCCTTAGTCTACCTTTTTAAAAATTACCAAAATATGTTCCAGTTATTCTCTACCCATGCCGTTGGACTTGATATTTCTTTCCATTGTTCCTATCTGTAATGTCTCCATTCATCTCTAACTGTTCAAATTGCATTTATTTCTTAAGACCCACCTCAAATTTCACCTCCTCAAAGATTCAGAGAAAGTTCTCACAGACACCAAAATAAGAATTATAGCATTTTTGCAGTAGCAAAGAACTGGAAACAAAAACATATGTGCCCCTTAATAGGAAATTGGCTGAATGGGTTGGGCAACATGAATCTAATATAATATTAAGACTATGAAAAATACAAAGAAAAACACATGGACTGTTGCACAATAAAGTGAGCAGAATCAGAAAAACAATAGACACAATGACTTCAATAATGTAAATGGAAAGAACATCACATCAAAACAAGAAAGCCTGAATATTGTATAACTGGTTGGTCCCAGAGAAAAGGTGAGAAAAAGCATTTCACTCCTTTCTTTAAAGAACTGGAAGGCAATAGATGTGGAACAACACTTTCAGACTTGGTTGGGCCAGTGCATGAAACTAATAATTCTGATGACACTCCAAAGATTGATTTTCAAGATTTTTCAAAAAGGAGAAAATACCCAAGTTTGGGAAAGATCATAAATAGTATAATTATCCCCCCCAAATAAGACCAAGAAGGCATCAGAAGCTGTCAGTCTATATGATCACTTCCACATCATTTGAAGTTTCTTTAAGTATGGTCTATATATCTATTGATATATATATATGTTTTTCCCATTGTTCCAGTAAATCAGTTACCACTTCTTTTTCTTTCCCAAAGTCAGAAACTGAAAAACAAACAGTCAAATGGCTAAATTACTTATCTATTGAAGGCATTCTTGTTGAAAATATATAAAAGGACAGATGAGCATTTGTTGACAATTTTCTACAGCAGACCAAATGGATGATGCTGCTGCATAAGACACAGGTAGGACATTGTGTTGCGTAAGACAGAGGTAGGGCATCTTCAAATTGCCATGCCATAAAAAAGAGGCACAGATCCTGAGGGAAAGCTCCAGTTGCCTTATCCCTATTACAGTTCTGGTTAAGGGCATGCAAGATTCCATCATTGCCTTTGACCCTATAAGACCACTATGTGATCTGTATTTCAAAGAGTTCAAAAAAAGAAAAAAATCTACATATACCAAAATATTTTTACCAATTCTTTTTTGTAATAAAAAAGAATTGCATGGGGCAGGTAGGTGGCACAGTGGATAGAGTACCAGCCCTGAAGTCAGGAGGACCTGGGTTCAAATCTGGTCTCAGACACTTAACATTCCCTAGCTGTGTGACCCTGGGCAAGTCACTTAACCTCAATTGCCTCAGCAAAAAGCAAAAAAATAAAAAATAAAAAATAAAAAAAATAATAAAGAATTGCAATTCGAGAAGATGTCCATCAATTGGGAAATGGCTGAACAAGTTGTGGTATATGATTGTGATAGAATATTATTTTGCTATAAGAAACAAAGAGGATAGCTTCAGAAAAATCTAGGAAAATTTATATAAGCTGATGCTAACGGCAATACTGTAACAATAATCAACTGTGAAAAACTTAGCTTCTTTGATCAATACAATGATCCCCAATTCCAAAGGACTCATGATGAGAAATACTCTCCATCTGCACAGAGAGATCTAATGAACTCTGAGTACAGATTGAGGCATACTTATTTCACTTCTTGCTTTTTTGCCAACATGACTAATAAGAAAATATGTTTTATATGGCTGCATAAGAATAATAAATATCATATTTCTTGCTTTCTCAATGGATGACTGAAAGATGGAGGAAAGGAGAGAATTTGGAACTGAAAATAAATTTTTTAAAGAAAAAAATCATTCAAGATTCCATGGCAGAAGTGACTATAGAGATAATGATGTATAATAACCTTTTGAATATTGAATATCACCATTAAGCAATATGTACAACAGTAAGACATATGGTCACTAAAAGGGTTCACAGGTGTTATTAAGGATGATATACACAAAGAATATAGAAGATTTCTTATTGACGGCAGGGTTCTCTAGATGCTCATCTTCAATATGATTTTGTTCTAATTTCATTGAGATCCACAGCACTATAATACTTTCATTGAGTTCTGTAATCACTCTGAAAAGATCGGATGAGCCCTCTACACTGGAAAAACAAATTAAAATATACACCTTGCACAGATTGTGATGTACAGAGAGATGGTTGGTCTATTGAGTTAGTTCACTGGCATTTGTGTCTTGAATAGGTACTTTCAATGATTCCAAGCTGTTAAATACAGCAAAGCTGATGTTTTAACACATCAATATTCTCTCAGTGATGTATTATGGGTACAAATTGTGGAATGCTATAGTTCATAAGAGTCAAAACTGCAAATGACTTAAGAAATAGAAAGATATATGGCTTCTTTGTCCCATCTAAAATAATAAAGAAAACCATTCTCAGCAACCAGATTGTAAGCCTCCCTCTGGAGAGCTGAGAGTTGGGGTGAATGGTCCAATAGCAAGCCAGAGAAGAGAAAATGGATTTCTACCCTATCAATGTTAAAATCAGTCTCTTTCAAAAGAAAAAAAACTCTGGGCTGATAAAAAATAGGAAAAAAATGAATAGTTTACATAGTCCACAGCAAAACATGAATGAAGATATTAGACTGAGTTTTCTGTATAAGATGAGACCCGTATATATGATGCTCACTTCATGTTGCTATTCAAGAGAATAGTTGCTAACTGGAAATTTCCTGGTGGAAATTATGTTCACAGGGCTTGCCTCAAAAAACAGGTAAGATTTTTGCAATATCTCAAGCCAAAAAAAAAAGATGGGGGTTAATTCCAGAAGTAAATGATACTGATTCTTATTTGAATTCAGCCACACAGATCCAACAGGCCGTAATAACCACCACCACTCAACTCCCCCCAGTGATATCAGAGAAATTTTAGGTAGCATTTATGTCTCTGGAAAAGAACAGAATTAGACTGATTTGTTCCAAAAGTTCTGTGTGTGCTAAAGGCAAAATCCTGTTTACTCAACAGTTACTCAGATTTTTTTAACATTTAGTTAAAGTTTTTTTAAAGATGTATGATGAGTATAAGAAGGCTCCAGCTTGTTACCAATGATGACTTATAGGAGAAGTAACATGAAAAAAATCAAGGACTCCATCCAGAATGGAGAGCCCATGGAACATACTAGGCAGATGAAATATTCAAAGAACCTTTAGGAAGTCTCTTTTTTCAAATGGGATTATTTCTCTGTAATTAGCAGGAGGAGGATAACCAAAATTACGTAAAATGAGAAAGCCTAGATGGAATGAGACTTGTACCAGGGGAGGGACTACTTATACCAACAAAATCATAGCTCTCTTAGTGGAAGATATGCTGTCTCCTATTTCTATAGTGGTGGCTGAAAAACTCTGTTCTCATGAAAGCAGAACATGTGGGGAAGGCTGTGTGGGACATTCAGCATGTAACTGAATGATTAGATTCTCTTGATCTGTACTCTGATGGTTCCTGTATCTCTAGACAGACATTTGTAGAACTCATTTTTAAAACTAAATTTTAATGAATCTATTTTGGGGCTTTTTTTTAACATTGCTAAAATTTCCCTAAGTATTCCTTCTTCCTCCTAGAGTGCCATTACATATAACAAATAATATTTTTAAATACAAAAAAATAGAAAATAGAAAAACTAATCAATACATCAAGAAAAGGCTACAAATATTTTTAATGTCTCAAATTCATGGATTCCTCATCTCTGCAAAAAGGTAGGGTAAGGATTTCTTCTGTATCTCTTCTTTAGAACTCTTCTTGTTAATTTTTTAAATACTCACTTTTGATTGTTTTATGATTGTTTCCATTTTCATTGTTGTAGTCATTGTATATATTGTTTTCTTCTATCTATTTACTTCAATGTGTAATTCTTTCCAGGCTTCTCTGTATTCACCATATCATCAATTCTTATAGCACATTATTGTATTTACCATATCATCAATTACAGAACATTAAAATTCTGTTACATTCATGTACTACAAAACAAAACCCAATAGTGATAGCACTAATATATCTGCCAGTCTTCCACTCCCCCAATCCACATATACACAGGACTTAAGAAAAAACAACAAAACCAAGGCTTAATTGATCCCAAGTTGGGACAAGGCTTAAGTTGTCCCTAACTTAATGCAGTTTCCTGGTAGCCCTCAGCTTTATTGATGACTTCCTGATCAACTAGGAGTATAAAAGTATTCACCTACAAGAAATCAGGGGTCCCTTTGACTAAGAGAGACACCATACCTTGCCCTAGTGAACAGATATTTTTCCATATGCAGCTGAAAGAAAAACATATTTATAAAAACTAAGTGCTACTGTGTACTTACTGTATATCCTGGCTCAGAGAAGGCTAAGTAAGTTTCCTTTTATTAATTGTTCGATAACTTCCTAGGGATACATTGTATTTCCATATCAAATCTGAACTAACAGATGTTGGCATCTGGCTACTTTAAGAAACCATTATCCGACGGGAACACAAATGCTAGACTCATTTCCCCTCTCACCGCTCTCTGCCCCAGTACCACTTGGGTGTTTGTGGAAGCCAGAATGACCACCAGAGAGCCACAAATGGTTGGAGAATGAGAGTGAGAACCACCATAATTACATGGGCATTCCCAGGTAAAGACCAGTTTTCTCAGTTTGTCTTATAAACAAACTGCTATATTCCAGACTCTGCCTCTGCAGAATGTTGGTTAGCTGGTTTCCAAACACCAGAAGCCTTCCTGCTGCTGGACACAGGTTAAATACTCTGGGAGTAATAATCACCTCCTCAGAAGAAAATTTCCAGCATATGTTCTTACCAGGTGGCAGAACCCGTACATTGTTCCCTCCCTCTCCAATGCTACTGCAGGATGTGGTTACCTGGCACCCTTGCCTAGTGCTGCTCTCACGTATAAGACTATCAGTAATAGAACTTTTCAGAATATATTTATGAGTTGGGGTGAACAAATTATGGCCTTTGAATGTAACTGAAGACCAAAGAGTTTCAGAGAAATCTGTGAAGACTATTATAAACTGATCAGGGTGAAATGAGCAGAACCAGGAGAATGATTTATCTTATCACAATAACATTGCAAAAATGCACAACTTTTTCTTTCTTTCTTTCTTTCTTTCTTTCTTTCTTTCTTTCTTTCTTTCTTTCTTTCTTTCTTTCTTTCTTTCTTTCTTTTTTTTTTGGTGAGGTAATTGGGGTTAAGTGACTTGCTCAGGATCACACAGCTAGGAAGTGTCTGAGGGAGGCCATTTTGAACTCAGGTCCTCCTGACTTCAGAGCTGGTGCTCTATCCAATGCACCAATTAGCTGCCCCCAAAACGCACAACTTTCAAAGATGTAAAAACTCAATGACCAATGAGAATTCCAAAAAAAAAAAAACAAAACAAAAAACCAATGATAAAGAATGCTACCTATCTTCTAACATGAATATGATGGGCTAAATAAGCAAAAAGAAACACATGATTTTGGACATGACCAATGAGGGAATTAATTTTTCTCCACTATGCATATTTGTCACAAGGATTCTGTTTTGTTTTTCTTTCTTTCCTAGTGAAAAAGAAAAAAATAAAAAAAACATTATTAATTTAAAATTTTAAACTAAATAACAATAAAATATATATAAAGAAAAGAGTGAGAGCAATAGAGAGAGAAAGAGAGGGAGTGAGGGAAGAGAAGAAGAAGGGAAGGAGGGGAGAAGAGGGAGAAGGAGAGGGAAAGGGAAAGCATTTCTAAGAAATTTTCAATCTTTTAATTGTAACTGAAATAATTGAGTTAGTGCTGTGGATCCATGATAGAAACTAGTTAGCTTTTTCAATAAGAATTAAATATAGTAGTAAGAGCTAGTATTTTAATATCCCTTTAAGGTCTGCAAAGCACTTTACATGTTCTCTCATTTGATCTTCACAACAACGTCATGAAGTAGGTGCTATTATTAGCCCGTTTTACAGATGAGCACACTAAGGCTTAGAAAAGTTAAATATCTTGTCCAGAATCATACAACTAATAAGTGAGATTTGAATTCAAGTCTTTCTCATTTCAAGTCTAGTGCTCTATATACTAACTGCCTAACAATGTGTATTCATGTATGTTTATGTATGTGTGTGCATGTATAAACATGCATGTATTTCTACATGAAATTAAATAATATCAATTTTCCTCCTTCTCATCTATCATAACAAAATAACAGCTGATGCAAAATGTTTGGGAGCCCAATCAGCTCATGACTTCTGTCTCTGACATGTGCTCAAGGATTCTTTTTTTTAGGAGAACTGTCTCCTGTAGCTTTGTAAGGAATATGCTCAGAAGACCCAGTCTTCCATAATGACTTATTATGGATTTTTTCATCAACAAATATATCCAAATATTTCTTAAATATATTTTTATTTTTACTCTGTAATTTTGCTGGAAAAGTTCCATAAAATGTTAAGACCTGCAATATAAAGTTGTACTTACGACAAACTTAATAAAGTGGTCTCTTTTTTCCATTTTATAAGATTTAGAGAACATATTCAGTTTAATACAATCAAAAGTATAATTCTAAAAATTATTAAGTTTATGAAAAAGTAACTTCTGTTGAATGTTGTTTTCCCTGTTCCCATTCTTAAACTAACTTCATATGTTGAAATTTTGAGCTGATTATTTACTCCCCAACCATTTTTATAGGATTATTTGAATTCTCCTTGATTACCAAACCAAATCCTGTCAATAACTTCCTAATGTTGATTTTGTGTTTCAGGCAGTCTGGTAAATCTAAAATCTGTTTCCTATGAGAAAACCTATTAACATTGCAGTGAAGTGGGCAATCCTGTTTAGTTTCAACCACCAAATATCTCTATAGATTTTACTGGAAGTACCTAATATTAAAAAAAAAAAAAAAGAATTTTGGCTCTTTTTTCTTTCTTTTTTGTGTGCTTAATTCCCCAAGCAGGAACTGTGCAGAGAGTTTTAGAAATCTATGTTTTGTAATTGTCTATTACCAACATTAGAAGAATTAATAGTTCTCCATGAATGTGTGCAATAGGAATACATACAGAGACACAGAGAAGAGCTGTTCCTAGCAGATGGTCTCAGGCTGGACATCTGGAAGTCTCATCAGATTATAGGGGCACAAATCTCTGGTGATAGTTTTAATTTAAATGTTGCTTCACTTTTGTTTTTTGGCAGAGTTGAAGACACTAGGGTCAGTCTATAAAGTTAGCAAGAATTTTACCAAAATTGCTCACAATTTACCTTCTACATGACTAGCTTCCACATTGCCATGTTTATGCAACTAGAACCAGCTGGACAAAAGTTAATCAAACAAATGCAATTAGGAGTGGTGCAAGTCATATTAATGCATTAGTAATTCTCTTGGTACCCCTGGCCCATTCCAGATGTGTTGCTGCATAATTAATACAGGATAACCTTGAGGAAGTTAATCCCTCTCTCTTCCCTTCTCTCCCAATTCTAGATTCTACAGGATTTTGTTTGGACAATACAGTCAAAATGTAGTTATGATTCATTCAATCATGCAAATATTTCAGGTTTGGTTTGCTTTGTATATTCTACAAGACTGACTTGATAATTCTAAGGAGAAGTCAAGTGGGAGCTCTGATTTTTTTTAAATAAGAATAAATGATGCTTCATTGTTTAAGCTGTGAATTAATCCAAAAATTTTGAAAGCAATTTGGAATTACACTAAAAAATAGTTACTATCTGTATATACCTTTGATCCAGAAATCCTACAAAAGGATATGGACCATAAGATTAAAGACAAGGAAAATGTCCCATATTTTTAAAATTATTTAATTCAATACTTTTTATGATTATAATAACTAGAAAGCAAAATGAATGTCCTATATAAATTGAGGAATGGAAGAATAAATGGTGCTATGTGAATGTGATTAAATATAATTGTTTCCCCCAAAATGATGAATATATAAAATTTAGAGACACTGAAGAAGATTTGTGTGAACTGATATAGAATGAGTGAGCAAAATCCAAAGTAAAATACCCACAATGATCACAATAGCATCAGAAAAATCACATTTGTAAAAATATCAGAATTCTGATTAATGAAGTGATCAAACTTGAATTCAGAAGACTAATCATGAAGTATGCCTTCCACAGAGAAATGGTGGGTTCTGGGTGAGCAATGACTGACTTTTTCGGATAAGGCCAATAAATGGGTTAGGTTTTTATCTCTTTGTACATCTTTGTGACAGAAGGAATGATTTCCATTTTAGGAGTCATTTTTTATGAATAGATGAATAAAATCTTGTTTTAAATGAATAATGCTTAAAGAGTTAACATCCTGAATCAAAGTAGATACCCGTGAATTGAAGAATCGCTAAACAAACAAATTGTAGTACATGAATGTAATGGAATATTCTATAAGAATATTGCTGGTTCTATAAGAAACAATGAATTTAAAGAACACAGAGAGAAGAAGACATATTAATTGATGTAAAATGAAGCAAGTAAAACAATACCCACAATGACTACAAAAGCATAAATGTGAGAAAAAAATAAAACTGGATGCTGGATCAAGCCAAGTCAATAAGTATTTATTAAGCAATAAGTATTTATTATTAATAAGTATATGTCCAGCATTATGCTGGACAAAGAAAGCTAAAAACAGTCCCTTAAGATTGCTCACAATCTAACTGGAGAAACAATATGTAAACTCTACAGGATAACAGGGAGAGGAGGCACTGCCATTAAGGGGGACTGGGAAAGATTTCTTATAAGTCAATCCTGAGCTGAGTTTTGAAGGAAACCAAGAGACAGAGACAAGGAGGGAGAACGAGGAAATGCACAGAATTGGAAGATGGAGTATGTTGTGTGAGAAACAGGTTAGAGTGTATAGATGGGAGTAAATTATAAAAAGACTGGAAAGACAGGAAGGGACTAGGCTGTCGGTTGTCCATTTGATCATGGAAGCAATAGAAAGTCACTGGAATGTATTGAATAGGGAATGAGCTGGTCATAGTTTTGCATTAGGAAGACCACTTTGGTAGCCAAGTGAAGGCTGAACTGAAGAGGGAGACCCTTGATACTTAAAGGGCAACCAGCAGATTAGTGCAATAGTGCAAGGTGGAGATGATGGGAGCCTGCACCAGAATGGGCACAATACCTGGGAAGAGAAGCCACAGGACTTGGCAACATTGGACATATAGAGATAGTGATGTGACAGAGTAAGGATTTGAGGTTGACACTTAGGTTGCAAGAGAGAATTATGGAGCCCTCAGCAATAATAGGAAATCTGAGAAGAGGGGTAGGATTTGGGGAGAGAGAAAATGAGTTCAGTTTGGATCTGCTGAGTTTAAGATATATCTGGAATATCTAATTTAAAATATTCCCACAAGCAGATGGAGGTGAGAGACCAAAGGTCAGAAGAGAAGTAGGGTCAGATAAATATATCAGAGGATGATATCTATAGAGATGACATTTGAATCTATGGGAGCTGATGAGGTTACCAAGAGGAATAACATAGAAGGAGAAGGATAGGGTCTTTTGGGGGGGAGGGAGGGCTAAAATGGTGTTTTATTTTTCAAAATAATGCAAAATTAGTTTTCAACATTCACCTTTGCAAAATTTTGTGGTCCAAATTTTTCTCCCTCCTCCCCTTCCCCTGCCCTATTCCCCAAGATAACAAGCAGTCTCATTTAGGTTAAACATGTGCAGTTCTTCTAAACATATTTTTATATTCATTATATTGAGCAAGAAAAATCAGATCAAAAGAGAAAAAAACCACAAGAAAGAAAAAACAAACAAAAAAGCAACAAATGACAACAGGCAAAAACACTGTGCTTTGATCCTTATTCAGACTTTCTCTGGGCATGGATGGCACTTTCCATCCCAAGTCTATTGGAATTGTTTTGAATCATCTTGTTGATGAAAAGAGCCACATCCATTATAGTTTATGATAATTATATAGTCTTGTTACTGTTCTCTTGGTTCTGCTCACTTCAATTAGCATCAGTTCATGTAAGTTTTCAGGACAGAATCTGGGGGGCGATACCTGAATTATTAATAGATGTAACTCAGGGGCAGCTAGGTGGCGCAGTGGTTAGAGCACCAGCCCTGAAGTCAGGAAGACCTGAGTTCAAATCTGGTCTCGGACACTTAACATTCCCTAGCTGTGTGACTCTGGGCAAGTCACTTAACCCCAATTGCCTCAGCAAAAAGCAAAAAAAAAAAATAGATGTCCTCAGATGAAGATCCAGTGAGGAAGTCTAAGAAGGAGCAGTCAGAGAAGAGAGGTCCACAAAGATGGCAGAACCATGAAAGATCAATGTCACAAAATAAGAAGAGAGTATCAGAAAGAAGAGGCTGATCAACAGTGTCAAAGATTACAGGTCAAGAAGGATGAGGATTGAGAAGAGGTCATTAGACTTGACAATTAAGAAACTTAAATTAATTTAATTAAGAAACTTTAGTTTCAAGTGAATGATGAGATTGGAAGCCAACCTGAAGAAAGGTAATAAAAGTGCAAATATAATGACTAACTTTGTCTTTGGAGAAGAGATAAAAAATACACCTCCTTACCCTTTTTACCCTATTACATTGTGAGCTTCTTAAGGTCAGGGACTGTTTTTGCCTTTGTTAGAATCCCAGGTACTTAGCACAGTGCTGGGCATAAAGTAAGAACTTAATAAATTCTTGATAACTTGACTTACCAGAAATGGAAGTCCCTGGGTGTGGTATGTTACATATGAAATTATAATCATAGATAACAACAAACAACATTTATATAGAACTTTGGGGTTAAAATGGTGTCTCATTTTATCCTTCTTACAATTCTGTCACATAGGTGCTATTATTATATCTCTTTTACAGATGAAAAGCTTGAGAAAGGTCAAGTGACTTGCTTGCTCAAAAGTGCTAAACTTTTGCTTAGTTTTGCTGAATTTTTTCTCTTTTATTTTTATTTTAAGGTATGGCTCTCTGTGTAGAGAAAGGAGGAAAATATCTTTAGAAGTGAAACTAATGTAAAAACAAAATTTTAATAAGAGTTTTAAAAAGAAACATTTAAATATTACTTCTGTATTTATGCTAACTTAAATGACTAGGCTACTAGAAGTCTCTGACTATCTGGAACCATCTATCCATTGAAAAAATGGCTTACCATCAGTAGAGAATATTTTATGTACTTAAGTGGAAGAAAACTCACTCCAATTTTGAGCACCTCTAAGAAGGACCTTATATTTAACTGGATTTGTTTGTTTATTTAATTTCTTTTTTCTTATTTTGAAAATAGAGGTGGCAAATTAGTTTTCTCAGACACTAAAACATCAACCCCAAGAGTTAAGGATAGATGTGACCCAGTAACTCTTCCAGGCTCTTCCCCAAACTTTTCCACATGCTTTTGGATAATGACTCTAAACACATTTTAGAGCATGAGAATACACAAAAAGACGAGGTGAAATAATATTCCAATCCAGAACAACTTGGAAGTTCAACAAGAAAGATATTTTGCACCAGAATGAGAGCACAGTCCAGCACAACCCTGGTCCCAGGAGTAGGCTGGGGTCTACTATATCAGTAGCAATGGCTCAGGGGATCAAATGGGTGATTAGAAGAACATTATAGGGGTCTCTGCTAGCACTGAGGCAGGACTCTGTTGCTTTGCTCATACTCGAATCCAGGTCATAGTCCTGGGTGTCAGTCCCAGGATGAGAATGAGCACTAGCCCATAAGAGTTTACAGCCACAGTAGAGCAGAGCCCTCCTCACAGTTCCAGGACAGAAAAGAGTGCTTGTGGTCATTCACAGAATAGAGCACAGACCAGGAGAAGAGTAAAGACATCTCTCTTTAGTTCATACCACCTTGGAAGAACTGAAAACTTAGAAGTATCACTGAAAACAGCTGCATAGAATCCCTGAATCTTGGGACAATGTGCCTGTACCCTGGAAGCAGAACCCTAATTTAATAAAGACTTAAAAGGCAAATAGTAGGCTGGGAAAATGAGCAAACAACAGAAAAAGATACTGACCATAGAAAGTTAATATGGTGACAAGGAAGATCAAAACACATGCTCTGAAGATAAGTCAAAGTTCCTACATTCAAAGCCTCCAAGAAAAATATGAACTGGTCACAGGCTATAGACGAGCTCAAAAAGGATTTTGAAAATCAAGTAAAAGACTACATTTTAGAGCATGAGAATACACAAAAAGACGAGGTGAAATAATATTCCAATCCAGAACATCTTGGAAGGTCAACAAGAAAGATATTTTGCACCAGAATGAGAGCACAGTCCAGCACAACCCTGGTCCCAGGAGTAGGCTGGGGTCTACTATATCAGTAGCAATGGCTCAGGGGATCAAATGGGTGATTAGAAGAACCTTATAGGGGTCTCTGCTAGCACTGAGGCAGAACTCTCTGAAATGATGAAAAATTGGGAAGAAAAATAATAGTGATGCAAGAAAATCATAAAAAACAAATCAACAACTTGGTAAAGGAGACACAAGAAATACTAAAGAAAATAACACCTTAAAAACAGACTAGGTCAAATGGTAAAAGAATTTTTAAAAAACTAATGAGGAAAAGAATGTCTTAAAAAGCAGAATTGACCAAATTGGGGGAGGGGGGGAAACACCGATGAAAACAACTTTTTTAGATGTACAATTAGACAAATGGAAAAGGAAGTACAAAAACTCATTGAATAAAATAGTTCCTTAAAAATTAGAATTGAACAAATGGAAGTTAATGACTTTATGAGAAATCAAGAAACAATAAAACAAAACAAAAGAATGAAAAAATAGATGACAATGAGAAATATTTCATTGGAAAAACAACTGACCTGGAAAATAAAACCAAAATTGTATTTGGATTTCTTTTATTCATAGTCAAAGATCTTTCTCCTTGATACTTACTTACAGTCCATTGTTTCTTATTAAAATTGTTTTTAAAAAATAACCCACAGTTTTCAGATTTCTAATAGAAAAAATTCTAATCTTTTAGAATGTGGTATTTTAATATAATTTAACTTAATTGACAGGGGAAGAAGACAAAAAATCCATAGGCTTTTCTATTAATATGAGAAGAAATCTAATGAACCCTTGATCTACCACATAGAGCAAACTGGTCTGGAACCTTAGTTTCCTCATCTAAAATGAAGGTATTAGATTAGATCAGTGGTTCTCAGAGTATGGTCTGGTGGCCTGTAGGTATCCCAGGGATCCTATTAAGGAGTCTGTAAGATCAAAACTGTTTCTTTAATAATATGTGTTTTAGTTGTAAATATGGTAAATATCAATTGATAGTAAGGGGTGTTCTGGAGTGAGCTGATCCAGCTCTCAAGAAAGTTGCTCAATTTTCAATGAGACAAATCATATATGTGTGTGTGTGTGTGTGTGTGTGTATGTGTGTGTGTGTATGCATTATATATAAATAAGAATGCAAAAAAAGAATGAAGAGGGGTGTGGTAAAAGCTTCTCCTGCCAGAACTGATACTTTTTTATCAGTGTAAGCATTTACACTTTAAAAATTAGCAGAAACTGAGGCAGCTAGGTAGTGCAGTGGATAGAGCACCAGCCCTGAAGTCAGGAGGACCTGAGTTCAAATCTGGTCTCGGACACTTACCACTTCCTAGCTGTGTGACCCTGGGCAACTCATTTAACCCCAATTGCTTCAGCAAAAGAAAAAAAATAGCAGAAACTTTAAATCGGGACTTGATTAATCACTTTGTTTATTGTCTATACTAGAGGTGTCAAACACAAAACCCACTTGCCACTTATTCTCAGAATGTGGCAGATTAAAATGTAATTAGAAAATATTTAACAAAATAAATTAAATTCAATAAAGCAGATAATATTATATTTTAAAACTTAGTAAACATATGATTTCCAGTGATTCTTATGTATAGATTAGTATTTATTTTTTCTATTTGAATTTTGATACCACTGATCTAGATTCAAGGGAGTAATGAAGAAAAATATTAATGATGCTGATTAAATTTGAATGTGTCACACAGACACACACACACAAGCATGTGAGTAAATATATTTCTTCCCCCACCTCAACCCCAAACACTGTTAGATAAAGTCCACATTCACAAAAGTTTTGTCATCTTTGATCATTTTTAAGAATATAAAGGGGTTCTGTTATCAAAAAATTCAAGGTGAGAACCATTGGTCCAGTTTGAAATTTTAATGATCCTTAGAATTAATTAAATACCCAGGAAATAGGACTTGACTTGCTTTTTAAAAAACAAACAAAAGGAAGTGCAGTGGAGGAACCTAACAGGCATTGGAGAGAGCTTACTATTATTACTATAGGTTCTGATCTACTCATGAGATCCCTTCCAGGACTAGAAATATTTAGATATTTCATCAGTCAGACCAGATCCAGGTTACAAATCCTTAAGGAAAGTACTAGCTTCCCTTTCCAACTGCTGAACCTTGTTATGAAATTCTGATTTTAGATGTCTGGTTCTGAGCGCTGATCATACAATCTCAGACAATTACACTGTGGCTTTTAGGCATTTCATAGTTGTTGGCGTGATGGTCTTACCTTATACACAGTTTATGAAATGGCTTTGCTTTGACTTTGTGTATGCTCTTGGTTCCCTATAGAAGAGCATTAGCTCCTTAGGGCAGAGACTTTTATTTTGAGCTGTGTATTCCCAGCACTCTAGCAATTTTTAACCCACAGTAGGCTCCCCTTAATAAATGTTTGAGAAATTAAATTGGCAAGTAAAATCCTGGGACTGTGTGTGTGTGTGTGTGTGTGTGTGTGTGTGTGTGTAGATTTTTTAGTAGGCTCTAGAAGAAGGTTCTCAGCTTTCTTTAAAACACAGCTCACATGGAAGACAGGATTCTTTTGCATCCTTCTCCTACTGGATTTGTGAACTCCACATAAGTCACATCTTTGTCAGGAAGATCACAAGAAGAAAAAACAGTTGCAAAGAGTCTTGGGAAAAGGTTATTTTGCTTATTCTCCTGGAGGGAAAAAAAGGAGGAAATGTACAGGTCTTTTTTGTTAGCTTCAGCTTTTCAAGGAGTAGAACTTCTCCCATATTTTTTGAATTTCTTTGCATGTTTTTCTTCTCAAATAGCGATGAAAGCCCTACTGGAAATGTTGTAAACATAACAAAATTTCTTTTTTCTTTTGAATGATATTTTATTTTTCCTAATTATATTTTTTATTAAAGCTTTTTATTTGCAAAACATATGCCTGGGTAATTTTTCAACATTGACCCTTGCAAAGTTTTCTGTTCCAAATTTTTCTTTCCTTCCCCCCACTCCCTCCCCTAGATGGCAGGTAGTCTAATATGTTACATATGTTAAAATATATGGCAAATCTAATATATGTATACATATTTATACAGTTATCTTGCTGTACAAGAAAACTAGGATCTACAAGAAAAAAAAAACTGAGAAGGAAAACAAAATACAAGCAAAGATCAACAGAGAGCAAGAAAATGAACATAACACAATTTCTTTCTCTTACAGAGCTCTTTATAATTTTCAAAGCACTTTTATTGGTTGATTACAAGGGTGGTAGAAGTAGTATTGTTATACCCATCTCACAGATAAGGAAGCTGAGGCTTTAACATATTTAAATGATTTACTGAAAAATTACCTTATCAAATCCCAGAGTAGAAAGCAGATTTTTTTCAGAGAAATCAATAAGCACTTATTAAGAACCTACTGTGTGCTAGATATTTTTATACTGCTTCTCTTAAGGCAGTAAAAGGCAGAGGCATCATCCTGGTCGAAGAGGAGATTCTCAGAGAAAATGATATAACGTGAAAGGACAAATGTCACCTTTGAAAACCAATTCCATTGCTATATAGCAATGTCTCATTTGTTGGTTCTTTCAATGCTTTTGAGGACCAAAAAAAATAAAAGACTTGTTTCTGAAGACATTTATGACTAGAAGTAATCTAAGGCTATGTCCACTGAAATGGTCCTACTAGAGGATCCTATTTCTTTCATTACAGAAATTTTTTTTTCATTTCAGCAAAAAAGGGTAATATTTCCAAGCAATGAAAGCATAAATTTCTCTGGCACTAAAGAAACATAATCTCTTCCTTTTTGGAACAAACCAGAATGCCCTTCCTTCTTTCTTCTTTCCTTTCCTTCTTTTTAATTTCTTTTTTATGTTCTTTCTTTCCCTCTTTTCCTTCAGTTCCTCCCTTACTCTTCTTTTCTTTCTTAATTTCTCTCCTTCTTTCCTTTCTTCTTTCTTCTCATATTTATCAAACTTCTACCATATACAAATTATTATGCTTTGAGGGAGATAAAAAAAAAACACATGACATTATTCTTACCTTTTTTGAGCTAGGATGACAAGAGGAAATGAAGAACACGGTTGTCTACAGACTCAGGAGTTGATCCTGCTAATTTTTTCCCCCTGAGGAGACAGGTGGACTTGATCTTAAATGACAGGAGTTTGTGCTTGATGCACAAGCTCAAAAATAGATTTATTCCTTGTCTATAGATACTAAATGGGAAGATGACAAGATGACAGATCAACTCTCAGCTCTTGATCTTGAAAAACACAGATTTTTTTCTATATGCATTATTTTTTTCTAAATATAAATCAGTAGTGAAATTATGGAGTCAAAGCTTCTTGCTTAAGGCCAGCCTTTATAGAATAAAATGAAAGGTCCCAAGAGAAGACCACAGTACCAAAAGATGCTTTTTAGAAAATTTCTTTTTGAACAAATAAGTATCATAAAACCTCATTAACTCAGAATTTTTTGATTTAGATTAGAATATACAAAGAAGTTATGATTTCATTAATGTAGAGCAGTCCTGATGTAGGAACTCTATCTGCTAATACCAATTCCCAACCAATGTTTATGGCAACCTATTTTTAACAGAGAAGGTGAGACCTAAGGAGTTGCCTGATGTATCCAGAGTAAGTGACTCATCCAATGTCCCAAAGCTGACAAATACCAGAGGAAGGATTTGAACCCAAATTCTCATCTTTGAATGCAACACTCCATCCATTAAACTAAACTATATTTTAATCCTTCTTTTGTTACAGCACATTTTATTTTGCTTAGCATATTTCTTCTTCATAAATTTGCATCAAATTGCAAGTAATATTTTCCAGTAATATTCATTATATTAAGAGAACAAGTTCCATTTGTCTTTTCAAGTACTTCTTATTTTGAAATAGTTGATATAGTATATAAATATATCTATTGATTAATGTAAATCCTTTAAGAAGATCTCCATCAGGTAATATTTTATTCTAACCTATGTTAAATTATTGTATATATGTGAAATTAACCAAACTGCATTTGTTGGGTCCATAATTTAAACTTTTCCCCATAGAATTATGTCTTAGAATATAGTATCATTTAGATCTAAAAAGAACTTAAGAGTTCACAAACTTCAACTCTACCTTTTGTAGATAAGGAAATGTTTTAGGTCATACACTTAGGTTTTATTCTCTCATAATCTATAACATTTTTCAATTCCAAGTTTTACCTTCCTCATATAAAATATCCTCCAGGACCTAAATGTGATTTGAATTTTTCTATGGAATTCTTTCTCTCCCTTTAATTTCTAGTTTTGTCCCATTAGGGAAATTACTTATTCACTTTATTCAAGAAATTGACATCGCAAAGGGCAAAAGATCCAAAATTAAAAAAAAAAAAAACTTGCTTAAGATTCTTCCCACCTATACCTAAATCCTGAGAGCACTACTTTTCTCTTATCAATTTAGAAGCAATCTTTTTAGCCTCTCCTCCACTTATTCCCTTGACTTTGTGAAAATAAAGACAATACTGCAATGCCTGTCTCACTAGAAGCTAGTAAAGAACACCTAAAGACCAAAGTTTTTGTGTAGTCAGAAAATCAGAAAAAGTTTCAACTAATTACTGTATATTTATGTAAATAATTTTATATCTAGATAAATATAACTAGAAAAACTAACCAGATGAAAAATGGACCAAGCATCACCAGGGAAAAACAGTCTTATCTCCAATGAATGAGATGGAAATGTATCTTTTTCTCTTTTGCTGTTTGTAAACCCACTTGCACTTCTGAAATGTATTTGCCAATATGGAGAAACCCTTCCTAGACAACTAGTGTGTTAATCCTGGCTTAAAAAATAAATCTTATATGAACAGACAATTTTTTAGATGAAGAAATTAAAATCATTTCTAGTCATGGAAAAATGCTCTAAATCACTATTGATAAGAGAAATGTCAATTAAGACAACTCTGAGATACCACTTTACACCTCTCAGATTAGCTAAAATGACAGGAAAAGACAAGGACAAATATTGGAGGGAATATGGGAAAACTGGGATACTAATACATTGTTGGTGGAGTTGTGAACGGATCCAACCATTCCAGAAGCAATTTAGAACTATACCCAAAGGGCTATCAAAATGTGAGTCCCCTTTGACCCAGCAGTGTTTCTATTGGGCTTATATCCCAAAGAGATCTTAAAGGAGGGGAAAAGACCCACATGTGCAAGAATGTTTGTGGCAGCCCTTTTTGTAGTGGCTAGAAACTGGAAACTGAATGGATGCCCATCAATTGGAGAGTGGCTGAATAAATTATGGTATATGAATGTCATGGAATATTATTGTTCTGTAAGAAACGGCCAGCAGGATGATTTCAGAGAGGCCTGGAGAGACTTGCATGAACTGATGCTAAGTGAAACGAGCAGAATCAGGATGTCATTATACACTGCAACAACAAGACTATATGATGATTAATTCTGATGGGCGTGGCTCTTGTCAACAGTAAGGTGATTCAGACCAATTGCAATAGATCTATAATGGAGAGAGCCATCTGCATTCAAAGACAGGTTTGTGGGGACTGAATGTGAATCACAAAATAATATTTTCACCTTTTTTGTTTGCTTGCTACTTTTTCTTTCTCATTTTCCCCCCTTTTTGACCTGATTTTTCTTGTGTAGCATGATAAATGTGAAAATCTGTATAGAAGAATTAAACGTGTTTAACATATATTGGATTGCTTGCTGTCTAGGGGAGGGAATGGAGGGAAAGGAGGGAGAATTATTTGGAATACAAGGTTTTACAGGGATGAATATTGAAAACTATCTTTGCATATATTTTGAAAATAAAAAGCTATTTTTTAAAGAAAAAAAATTAAGTCTTGTGATTGCTCCCTTCTGCCACCCAATTAAGATTTCCCCAGATGAATACTAACTCTTGCAGTAGTGAAGGGGCATTACAGATTTCCCCACCAGTATTGAGAGCACTACTTTGATATATGTCTCAGAACCCAAGAGTTAGTGGAATCTTTGTGAGGTCTATAGTGTATAATTGGAAATTTTGGAACCTAGAATAAGCAGCTTAAAACAGACCCTCAAACTGACCTTATATTTCATTATATGAAAAAAAATACTTTAAACAATTAAGTTTAGGAGTAAAGAATTGATTATTATAGTAACTTCTATGTTGCAGGAATACAAATTTAAATTATTTTGCACCTTCTAAATTTTTTGCTCTGGAGAAAAGTTCCAGTCACCCTATCCTAGTTTCACTTCCGACTAGAATCTGGCCCCGGGTGATTCTGGAAGAGAAAGTGAGGCAGGTGACTTTGCACAGCCTCCTTCACTGCAATCCAGTTCACTTGCATGTCATGGCAGCACCTCCCTGATGTCTTAGTCCTCCACAACAAATAACAACAAATATATAAATACTGCTTCTTCTTTGCCATAATTTTGTTTGCTATTGTCTTAATTAGATAAAATAAGTCAGTAAGAAGTCATTCTGTTTTGTATGACTTTTTCCAGACAAGATGAGAAGCATTCATGAATTAGAATAATAAGGAACATACAAGGCCTGATTGTAAGAGTCTCATTTGCTGCCTTTCCTGATTTCATTCTATAATTATGGTCTGGACTCAGAATCAGGTGATTTGGATTCAAGTCTTGCCTTTAATACACCACAACTGTGTAACTTTGGGAAAATTATAGTCTTCCCAGTGCAGCTCTATAAAAAATACATTTCAGAGGAGTTCCAAGTCTAAATGACACAATAATTGAAGTTCTGGAGTTGGAATTAAGAAGATTTGAATTCAGTTATAGCCTCAGATCCCTTCCTATCTATGTGACCCTAGCCAGGTCAATTAATCTCTGCCTCAGTTTCCTCAATTTTACAATGGGGATAATAACAGCACCTACCTCTCAGGATTTTTATGAAGATCAAAAAAGACAATACCTGCAAAGACTTTAGCACAATGTCTGGCACATAGTAGGATTGAATAAATACTTATTTCTTTTTCTTCTCAAAGAAATCACATCCTCCCCTCCACCACCTCCAAAAAACCCGAGATGATTATAGTTAGAGGTAATAATATTTTTTTTTGGTTGTAAGGAAATAATTTTGTGAATTTTAAAGTGCTACATAAGTAGGAAACATTAGAATTAGAGTTGAGAAGAACAGTAACCACATACAATTTGGGCAATTTGGGGGACTGCATCTTTGTGCCCAGCTGTTAACTTCACAACTGGCAGCTCTGGCCACTGCATAGCACAATGCCTTGCATATAATGGCCACAATAAATGATTGTTGTCGTTGTTGAAGTAAATTGAATAACTCATCTTTAGAAGAGTATGAACTTATCCAGAACTATGTTGATTATTATACAAATGACATCCATAATAGAGTTAGGGTCACCATAATAAGCAATCACTTAAATCCACTGTTAGAAAGATGCATGTTGGTTTCAAAAGGAGAACCCTGAGGGACATAAACTTGGATATTTAAGTCAGTTACCAAGTCCCTGTAAATTCTAATAGTTTATCCTCCAGATTTAACCCAGATTCAGCCAGATTTGCCTGGTATGTGGGCTTTATAATAGAAAGAACACTAGTCTAAAAGCATAGGATCTAGACTCAAATCCTGCTTTTGACACTTATTATCTGAGTGATTTTAGGCAAGTCCTTCTTTAAGCCTGAATTTCCTCAGCCATAACATAAAAGGGATGGACAGGATCAGACATATGCTTTAGTAGTAACTCCTGAGTGGACCCAACCAGATTAAAATGTAAATAAAAATACAATAGAATATAGATTATGTTGATACGTGGATTTCTAAGCCACAATGCAGGAATCCTTATGTACTATTTAGTGAATCCAGTTTCTAGTTGACACACTGTTGGGCTAGATGGCCTCTGAGGTCACTTCTAATTCTAAATCTATGATTCTAAAAGTAAAGCTGACACAGCCAAATGGGATACACATCAAGCACTTGGTTTCCTTCATTGAAGGGATAACTACTGAAGCAATATGGTGGACTGAGTGGTCTGCTTTTTCAGTCTGGTCTAAGAATTATGAGGCCATCCCAGAATTTTAAAGGAGAAAAAAATCCTAGGGTTCATCTTGCCCAACTTCCCATCTAAATTTACCCAAAACTGCATAGATTCAAGCCTTCTGGAACTGTGTCAATGTTTTCAGATGAATAGAATGGTACTTTTTTTTTTCCAGAGCTCTAATAAATGACCCATAGAATTTACTATAGAATAAATCACATAAGGGAAACAAAGCACATGGAATTCCAAACTAGGCTTTGCCTATTCCAAAATAGTAGAATGAAATTAAAATCATTTATAAGGAAATTGGAATATCTTTTTCCCCATTCCCCCAAGGAGATTTCCCATCATAAAACTTTAAATTCCCTCATGGTGTTAGAGTTGGGATTCTTCTCAGTCCCCACCAGTTCTGTATAGTCCCTTAAGTAAAGCAGCATGATTGGCGCTTATCTCCAAAATTCCAGGTCACATTGACATTCAAAAATTTCCCAATATCAAGAGACCAGACTCATACTTTGACATTACCCCTTTTCTTCCCTTTCCCAAGTCCTACTATTAGATTCTAGGACAAAGATCCTAGTGGATAAGTCTTACTTTAATAGGGACGGTGTGATCAAACCTACTACTCTTAATTCTTGTAAAGTTCTACTGCTAACTGACCATTTAGGTATCTTCCCTTCTTTCTCTCTCTTTTTTCATTTTGATCATAAATTACACATTTCTAGGAATACTAGTTTTCTCTTCATTTCCATTTCCAGGAAAATGGCTTTTTAAAAAAAAAATGCACTCAGTGGAGAGCTTTCTGCTGACATGGCTCATAATTAAAAATCAAAGTAATAAAGTGACATTCTCAAATTTGAATTCTAGGTACAAAAAGCATAATTACCTATCTTCCTTGCCAAGCTGTACAGTGACTCTACCATTAAGACATTACAAAGATTTTCAAGATAGTGATTAGATGAGACTCCAAGAAAGCGCTCATTTAACTTTATTAGGACAAGTTTTAGAACCTTAAGACAAGCTGTAAATATTGCATTACCATTCTTTTCCCTGACTTACACATTTCACTTATTGGAAATTTGCTGAAGGATAACCTGAACAAATACCCAAGTGGATCTATGACCAGAGAGAGAGAGAGAGAGTGGAATGATAAAATGACTTCTGTAGCTGAAATCAGGAATATTTGGTTTCACGTCCTTGCTGAGATACTTGCTGGTCTCTAAGGATCCTTCCAGAGTCTATAATCTTTGATCCTAGATAACCCACCTATATATAACACAGCTAGCTATGGGATACTGGACAAGAGATTTCTTTCTATATCAGTTTTTCCATCTTTAAAATGGGCTAAAATATCTGTAATGCTTTCATCATAGGGTTTGTTGTAAGATTCAAATAAGATAATTGTGAAGAGGTTTCCAAATTTTAAAATAGCATATTAATATCAGTTGTTGGTATTTTTGTTGTTGTTGTTTTACAAGTTTGAATGTATAACAAACAAGTTAAATTAGATACTCTGGACTTAATAGACTCACTCATATTGGGTCAAATTAACTCTCTTGACAGAGAAATATTTAGCAATTAGTGGAATCCAGTGGTAAGTATATCAATAGATTCACATAATTTGAAGACAAATTTAGGTCATCTGATCTACTTTCCTAATTTTATAGATGAAGAAACTGAGACCTGAGGCTTACCCAGAAGCACCCAATTTGAAAAGTTGGCTCCCTGATCTCCTGACCCAATCTCCATGATCTTCCCACTATGCTCTCAATAAAAGAGAGCACTTCTTCCATATATCAAACTCTCAAAAGGGTCAGACTTGCCTTTATCAATGCACTTGACAATGGCAGCATCCCTGGCTGATTTCAGTACAAGATTAAAGTAACTAACAAAATAGAAAAAATGGGGTGGGGGAAGAAGTTTGAAAGTCTTCAGGATTTGCATTTGTTCCCCTGTTCTCCAAAAATCTCAAAATATTTCATGGAGCCTTGACACATAATAAATGAGAGATTTTGAATTGTGGCATTTATATGATGGTATCCTAATGATCAAGACTGTGTTTATATTTTTGTTAAGTTTTTTAACTAACTTGAATTTTTATTAAGAGAGCAAAATGTCCTAAAAAGGAAGAATTTTAGAATTTTCCATAATCATAGACTTGATATTGCTTTTCTACAAAGGTATCTTTAAAATAAATTATACTAATATGAAAAATTCCAATTGGCTTCTAATAGCTTACTAAAAACAACAACAACAACAACAACACTGCAGGGTTGACAAAGTAATTTTATTGAATTCTGTCGCATGGCAGTTACAATTCTTTTTATTTCCAGCATATTAAAAACAATACAGTTTCATGTACTCCTTTCAGTATTTTCTTCTAGCATAAGGGAAAAAAAATACACATTCCCTAATATCTTTTCTGGGAGCACTCTCTTTGTAATATTTCCTTTGCAAAGGTCCTGTTCATATTTGTATCTTATTACTTTTCTTATACTGGATTTATTGATAGTTTCTAACAAAAATATGATTTCAGTATATTTACTGAACAAAATTCAATCTAGGAGACCCCAATTCAATTTTTTTTCATCAAAATGGAGAACAATAAAGAAGCTAAAGTCCTCCGTTCAGACACATAGAATCAAAAAAACTTATATTGTTAAAAGAAATAACTCAATAAGGAGGGAAGTGATAGATATTACTTAAAGAATAGAATTAGCTCTGTTTACTCATCTATGTGCCTAATAATCTTACCTATAACTTTGTAAACTACACTTATTTTCCATGTCTCACTGTTACTGAACCATGTATAAACACAGTCACCTTCCAGAAAGGGGGGGGGAGATTAGTGATTATATGTAGAAGAATACTTGTGGCTCATTTTTACTGTTAATCTCCATTTGGTGTATTTAAATTTAATTCAAGAGAATTTTGAAAAACCTCACTGAATCTGCCCCTCAGATTATTTTTGCTATCGTGCCAGATTTTTTTTTTCAGAAGTTAATCATGTTTGTGCTTTTGAATGTTTAGTAGGATTGTTATTCTGCATTTCTAATGTCCTACTTTTGAAGAACGATTACAGAAGGAGGGAGGGGGGTTTCATTGACCATTAGGGAAAGGGTTGATAAATAACCCTGGTTTACAATAGATTCTTAGTTTAATGGATGGATGTATTCATTATTTACCTGTTGTGACTCTCTCATATATTGCCTAGTGATGATTATAGCTGATTTAGAAAGGATTCTTATTTATGGTCAATTGCATCATCCTGAGATTTAGTAATGATTTTAGATTTTCCCCCCTAAATTACAGGGCACTTTCCACTGAAAATGGTAAACAATATTACAAACTAAAAAAAAGAAGTAATCGGATTTCTGGGAAGAGGGAGCACAGTGAAAGATGTGTGCTTTTATAAGGATGGACAATGGAAAGCAAAATAATAACTCCTAACTTTGATTGTTCAAATATATTCTGCAATCCAGAGAGCAGCATGCAAGCTGGAGCAGGCACGGGGCAGGAAGGTTAAGTAGAAGAGAAGGCACAATACTTCAGATTGGCAGTAGACTGCAGCAAGAATAATCTAATCAAAACGAAATTCAATTATCTAGTCCCAGGGCAGGCTCCTGGGACTGCTGCATTGAATGCTAGCAGAGCTCCTCCTAGACATTTTCCCCCAGTCAAACTCACATGATGAATGCAGATGAAATTTGAAATATGAAAATCTGAAATAATTTATGGAAGTTGTCAGAAATTTGGCCTGCTTGCGGTGTAATTTCCTCTGAGACGAGGCAGGCTGGCTCATTGCTGCTAGTCTCAGAGCAGTTGCTGGGCTTCCAGTGGATGGATCAAGCCCTTTAAAATTCTCTTCCAGACAAATTACAGCTCATTACAGACAGCCTTGCACCATGCCATTATGTCAGAGGAAATCTTTTTTCATTTGCACAAATTTGCTTGGAATTCTCATATTTATTTGAGCATCCATTATCGAATCTGAACATTGAATTATCCACAATTATTTTCTGGGTACGCGGATGTTTGCGTATATAGAATAGATGGTGACTGTGGGGCTATAAAAATATTACGTTGTGGCTGAAAATCCCTCACAGTTTGCAACTGTGCTATATGGAGCATTGTTATGCTGGGGAAACAGGATATTTTAGGTTTCCGTTTCTAAGATTCGTTTTCTTTGGGAACATAATCTTTTGTGGAAAATTGTTCTGATTTTTGGTAATTCTTTGTTCCCTGCTTTGATCGAACTGCTGAATTCTGTTACACCTGTGTTAAAGACTTCTTTCCTTCTGTAAGAAATCTGGGATGGCTGGTTATTTTCACCTAAATCCCATACCATGGCAGCTCCTAAACAAAGCTTTCTTAGCATTAGAACAGCAGAAAGCCTATCCCTTCTTTGTTAATTTTTCTTGTAAGGTTCCCATCAGAAAATTAGGCTCCATTATGCTGAGGAAGACTGTAAGATCATTATCGAGTGAAATAATTTTTTTAAGGACCTGAACAACAATCATTCATCTTGTTAGATGCCCTCATAGTACAGGAGTTTGCATCATGACCTTAAAAAAAATCCTCACTGATTCAACATTAGGAATATTTGCTGTAATCAATATTTCAAGACTAATTGCACACAATAATTCTCTATAGATTTATCCAATCATTTGAGATTGAATCTATAGAGCCTTATTAACCTTTCTGGTGAGTAAATACTGAAATTTTCTCTACTGACCTGCTTGTATTTAAGTTCACATGGCCCATGTAAAGTCAAAAGAAAAATGCAACCATCTTCCAAAGTAAACCTTCTAGAAAGGGTATCAATGTGACTAAAGCAATCTAAAAAAAAAAATTCTGAGGAAAGCAACATTTTCTCACCTTGTTATAATATTCCATAATGAATCCTGTTCAAATAATTTCAATTCAACAAAAATTTATTATGCATCCACTTTTTCAATTTCAACAAGAAATCATTTTGGGGGAAAAAAAAACAGGACTTGTTTTGATTGAAAATCAAATTGTTCTAGAAAGGGAATATCTCAAAGAATAAGACAGTTCAAAGATTTGGGTTTTTTGTAATGTCTTCATTTTCTCAACTTTAACTTATAAATAAGAATTTTTAATAAAATGGTAGAAAGGATAATAAGATCTACCTAAAAAATCCCAAAACAAGGGATCAGCAGAATCTAAACAAACATCTAGTCCTCTCAGCAATGATGAAGCAAAATTTCTTGGCTCACACTCTTGTGATTTGTTATGATGTAAAAGCAATCCCAGGAAATATGTAATAGGCTCCAGCACTCATCTAAGACCCATTGCAGGATTGAAGTATACTGCAGCCGCCCACCTTCTTTTTGCTTGTAGGAAACTTTGTAATAGCCCTCAAATAAATAAAGAAACTGGGTTGGAGATTATTGCTTGCATTGTGCCTTTGTATATGTGTATTCTATAATACTCTATAGTCACCCCATAGTTTGACACCATCAGTTGAATGTGGGACAAGACAAATGTTGTATATGACAGTGGGGTAGTATTGAAAGATGACCCCATATCTGGAGGGCTGGGAGTTATGGATCCATTGATAGCTGCTCTGAACATTTTGAAGCGTGGCTGTTAAATTTTGCCTGCTGGCTTCTGGCTGCAGGCTGTCCTGCCTGGGCAACGGAGCCATTGAAAGGAACTGCAGGCAGCTTTTTGCAGCACACATCAAGAAACTTTGCTTCCATTATTATAACTGACCACTGACAGAAGTGGCTTCTGAGAAAAGCAAGGGGAGAAAAAAAGGCACATTGAAGACTTCACAGCTAATCTTTGTTCATTTCATTCCCTTTCCAGGGCTCAGTTCTTTTCTTAAAAAAGAAAAAAAAAAACAATTCTTCAAATAGTTAAATATTCTTAAACCAGAAGAGAGAGAAAAAGGGAAGACTAGAAATATGTAAACACATTTCGATTAATGAAAAGGGAAGACTAGGAAATCCATTCAAAACTTGGTCTATGGAAAAAGAAAGAAGCAAACTACAATTTTCCTTTAAAGTAGACCTGTGGGAAAATATTTAGCATCAGGCAAAACAAATGCCTGATACAAAGGGCATGAGAACTAATCTGGGAAAGCCATTTCCATTATTAACCACTATTAGAGTCAATTATGTAATCTTTTATTGGAAAATCTGTTTATATATTCTTATCATCTAAACATTGACAACTGTATGTAAATGAAAATAAACTCTGGAAGCAGTATTGAATTTTTAAATCTGAAGGTACCAAACTGAGGTACTTATGCGGTTGTTCATACAATGTCATAAACAACTCATCTCTTTTGAATATTAAACCTGGGATGTACCTAAAATATTGGAGAATAATAAGACCTTGCTCTAGAGGTCTATAGCCAGAGCCTGGCTATAGAAATTTAACTTTTACTTCTATTAATATGTTTAACCATGAAACTTTTGGGTCTCATTAATAAAGATCCAAAGTAGCTCGAGTTGTATAGATTGAACATTTTGTTCTACTTTGTTTTTACAAAAGAAATTCTAAAATGAGAAATGAAAACAAGTTGGATGCAACCCTTCACTGCTTCATTTAAATATCTGAACCAAACTCCCTTGCATTATAACTATCAAACAAGTGCAGTAAAAGCAATGCCATGTAAACATAAGACACCAATATTTTGAGCTTATGAAACTCCCCAGTCATATAAATAGTTATGTAAATCCCAATGTTTATGAAATTCCATCCTGCATTTGAACAAATGCAATTTTTCAGGCACTATTGTGAGCTATTTTGTCATTTCTTTCCCTATTACCCAAGAGATTCAGTGGGGACTAAACACATGAAAAGTTTCATCATTTTTATTCCACTGAGTGAAAAAGCAACCAATCTTCAGAGAGAAAAAGTATAAATGCATTTTTAATAAGTAAATTTTTTTTGAAAATTATAAATACATGCCAATGGATTCCTGTGTAAGTCTGTATGTAATTTTGACTCTGATGTATGCCCATGTTACTGAAATCATATCATTTACCATGAGAAACAAATTAGGGACAAACTTGGCGTCTGCAAAAGCCAAATGCCATTCAGGACTTTTTCCATCGACCTGTCATAAAATAAACGAAATAGCCAATGATTTTAAGAAGAAATTAGAGTTGGGAAAAGCATATGCAGAGGGGGAGAAAGGAAAGAAAGAGAAATGATTAGGACCGGATCATCTATAATAGTTAGTAAATATAAAAGCACTTTCTAGCAATTTTCTTCACAGTGAAAATCTTCTTAAACAGAAGTGTCACAGCACTCGATGAATGCTAATCCCCATTTAACCTTCTCCTCCACCATTTATCCATTTAAAAATCATTATGCTGTTGCTACTGGAAATAACAAAGGTGATCATTCATCTCTGTTCATATATGTATTTTGTCATTTTTTCTTAAGCCCTGCTCCATAGTAAGAAATTTAGTACAGCAAACAAAGTTGCACAAGCTTATCCTACATGGCAGATAATTGGATCTGGTAAATAGATGCATTTCCAACATAAAATAGAAAATAATTGCATTAAATTACTAAATTTTCACTGGAATCTTCATATGTAAACTCATATATGCTTAGATATATGAACTATGTAACTATGGGGCAGAGTTCCTGAGGAAAACTCTAACCCAACAAAAGGTCAAAAAGGCATTTACTGAAGGATTTAGGCTAAACATGAATAAATCAAGATCATGTTATATCTTAAAACCTGAGACTAGAATAATGCAATAAGTATACCTTAGTTATTCTTTCTCAAGAACCTGCATGCACTCATGATTACTCTGAATAGCTGCAATATTATAATTCTTTTCTAAAGAGCTTGCAATATGATTTGACTTGTAGAAAAATAGGGGCAGAAAGAGTTGAGCAAGAACATCATAGAAAGGTCCACTTAGTTGGACAATCTGGAAAATATAGGCTAAAAAAAAAACCCTTTTTTTCTTAAGGTATAGAAGAAAGATCAATGAAACAGAGAGAGAGAAAGACAAAGAGAGAGAGAGACATAGAAACACAGAGACAGGGACAGAAACAGACAGAAAGAGACAAAAACCGGGAGTGGGGGGGGAAGGGAGAGAATTATTTAGAGCTGGAAAGGACCTTAGATCTCTTCTAAATACAGAATCAAATAATTTGAGAATTGGAAGGGTGCTCAGTAATCACTTACTTCAACCTATTCAGTTTATAGATGAGGAAACTGACACCCAAGGTAACACGAGACCACACAACAGGAGAACCAGAATTTGAATCCATTTTTCCTTACTCAAGCAAGTATTTTTTTTTCTAGATAGTAATTTCTACTCTGAACTTTATCCTATATAATAACCATGAGATAGAACTAATTGATATTTTTTGCCAGAACCATTTCCCCTTCCTCCTCATTTATGTCACCAGCTCTATCTAAAATTATTTTCTCCAGGCTTAAATATATTGCTGAAAGTTTCCTTTCTAAAGAATTCTTAAAAATTACTCTATTTTAATATTTGTTGCTTAACCTCTGTCTGCCTCAGTTCCTTCAACTGTGAAATGGTGATAATAATAAATCCTATCCCCCAAAGTTGACGTGTGAGTCAAATGAAACAATGATTTTAAAGCATTTCACAAACCTTTAAGTGTTTTATAAATGCTAGCTATTATATTATTTTTAAAAGCATCTTTCCTCAACAAAAAATACTAAACCAAAGTTTCTCTATCTCCCCTCCCTCCTTCTGTTAGCTCTTCTTTTTCCTTCTCCTTTCCATAAAAAGGCTCTTCCTAGATGCCTATTCATACATCATAGAGTATAGATTAATTCACAGCTTTATAGATTCAGTAAGGGAAGCTAGGTGACACAGTGGATAGAGTTCCTAAGTCAGGAACACCCTGACAAGTCCAGCCCCAGACACTAACTGTGTGACTTTATGAGATAATATTTATAAAGTATGCCTGCATACAGTAGGAGCCATATAAATGCTAGTTATTATTATAGTAAAGCTTAGAAGTCATCCAACCCAATTCCCTTATTTTAAGATAAGAGAATTTAAGTCTAAGAGATGTAAGGTACCTTGGTCACAGTCATAAGGTCATAAATAGCAAAACTGAGATTAAAATCCAAGTATTCTGATCCCAAATCCAACACACTGCCCATTGCATCACACTGCCACACCACACAGTGACCTGTGCTGGAATTGAGCTCATGACATGCTTTGACCATCCCTATCTTCCGGGAGCTGACATTTAAAATGGACATCTAAATGGACATCTGTGCAAACACAGGCTACCAAGAATTAAAATAATGAACACATAGCAACAAAGAACTGAAAACAAAGTAGTTGCCAATCACTGGGGGGAATGGCTAAGTCAAGAATGATCCCTGAGTGTCATGGAATATTACTGCACTGTAAGAGATGATGAATATGAGGACTACAGAGAAGCTGGGAAGACAGTGAATAGAGGCAGCGAGAAGGAAACAGAACAGGGAAAACAATATCCACAGTGACTACAACAATGTAAACAGAACAGGCAAAAAATGAGACTGAAGACAGTCTATGGCCCTGGCTTAGCATGGGGGAGATGAGAAAATGAACTTTCTGGCTTTTTTTGCAAAACTTGGGGACTATGGTTTATGCGACACTGAAAGTTTTCTTGGACACTGGGTTAGTCTCATTACTTTTTTTTAATGTTTTTTCCTCCTTTTTTAGAAAAATTCTCTGTTACAAGGAATAGCTCTTAGGATAAGAGGGGGGAAAGATATATTTGGAAGTATAAAGATGATGTAAAAACAAAATCGATTATAAATTTTAGAGGAAATTAGGTGGCTCAATAGATAGAACAAAGGAGTTGGAATCAGAAAGACTCATCTTTCTGTTCAAATCTGACCAGACACTTACCAGTTGTGTGGCCTTGGACAAATCACTTAACTTTGCCTCAGTTTCTTCATTTGTAAAAATGAGTTGGAGAAGTAAATAGCAAACCACTCCAGTATCTCTGCCAAAAGAATCCCAAATAGTGTTATAAAGAGCTGAATACTATAATAGCATTATAAATTTTTAAATAGTGAACATGTTTAATTATTTGAATATTTAGAAATTAAGAATAAGTGATACTTAAGATGATAGAAGTCTTGGGATTGGCCACAATTGACATCTATAGCATTTGATGCTGTTTATAAGCTCCTCCTTTGATTTCCATGACAACATTTTCATTATTCTCCACCTACCTTTCTGATGGAACCTCCTCTCTCCTTCATTGGTAGCTTCCTTCTTTTGCCAACTGGACCTTTATGTCCCTTAATTTTTTATCCTTGATAGTTTTTTTTTCTGCCCACAACCTCCCCTTTAATTACTTTAACTCTTCCCATGTCTTCAGTTATCATCTCTATAATGGTATATGTCTCTCACATCACTATTTCCACCCCTCACCTCTCAGCAGGGCTTTAGTTCCATATTTCTAACTGCCTATTGGATATTTCAATCTATAAAGCATAGCATCTATTGTCACTTCAAATCAATATGTCCCAAATTGAACTTTTCCCTGAGTACTTAGCCCCTTTATTCTATACTTTTCTTGATGGTACCAGTTAGTTAGACTTGAAACAACAATCAAGTTTAACCCTTCCCTCTCCTTCCCTCCTAATCCAGTTCAAAAATTGTTAATGACATATAGTAAATACTTAATAATGCTTGTTGATTGATTCCACTACTGTAATAGTCCACTTATCCACAGTCTCCTCTTCATGCCTTTAATCACTGCTCTATAGCAGATCATTGCCCCTACAATATTCTTATAACTGTTTAGTTGCTCTTTCTATCTCTGAAAGCCAGACTTCCCAGAACTTCCCAAGTAATCTTGCCAACGTAGTATTCTACTCAAGTTATTTCTATCCTCAAAAACATCCAAGAACTCCCATTTATTTATCAAATAAAGGCTAAAGTCATGATCTCTACAATCTGACCCTTCAACTTTTCTTTCCATGGTATCCTCATCCTGGAAATGTTTGGGAATGCATGTGTCAGTTACCTAAAATGAACATTTTAATTGCCTAAAACATAGGCACACTGAGTCAAAAAAGCAATTTTCTTCTTAAAGAGAGAAAAAGGAGTCTCTCATCTTATTTCTTAACACTCCTGGGGCATATGTCTGTAACTAGGATAAAGTGACATGGGCTTTTCCCAAAGTTACTAAAATTTAAAAGATGCTAATAGCATTTGTGCTACTTCAACATACATGAACAACCAAGATTGGCATGTAGTTCACATGAAAAATTAGTTAAAATAGAAAACTAATAGATGGAAGACCCTTTCTCCATCCTCATACACACATGGGTAGTTCTAACTCACTCAATCTTGTCCTGCTCTTTTCCTTAGCAGAGTTCTCTGGTGCAGAGTTTCTTATCCCTACCATTGAACAATATTCTGGGATCTTTCCCTCTATGGAATACTAGATGCTAAGGTTCCCCTCTTCCTCAAATGAATGCCCCATAGAATTGACCCTAGGTACCAATTTCTACTTATATTCTGTGATGGCAGTTTAGCTTTAAAAAAGTGTCCTCCCTCAAATATATTCCCAGTGGATCCATAGGTTTCTCTAACCACTTTATTTTCTAACTTTTGGATCAA
>JAJPUD010000342.1:278348-289365 GCA_023553655.1 Myrmecobius fasciatus | reverse complement strand
AGGAGAGGGGGGTAAAAAGGGAGAAAAGAAGAAAGTGAGTCAAGAAAGAAAGAAGGAAGGGAGGGATGGGAGAAAAAGGAGGGACAGGGGGAAAAAGGAAGGAGGGAGAAAAGAGGGAGGGAAGAAGGGAGGGAGGAAGGAAGGAAGGGAGAGGAGGAAAGGAGAGAGGGAGGAAAAGAGTAAGAGAGGGAGGGAGGAATGGAGAGAGGGAGGGAGGGAAAGAGGGAGGGAGAAAAGGAGAGAAAGAGGAGAGAGAGGGAGAGAGGGAAGGGTGGTAAGGAGAGGAGGGTAAAGAGGGAGGGAGGAAAGAAGAAAAGAAGGCTGTGAAGAAAGAAGGAAGGAAGGAAGGAGGGAAGAAAAAAGGAGGGAGGGAAGGAGGGGGAGAGAGGGAGGGGAGCAGGGAGGAAGGGAGAGAGGGAGGAAAGAAGGGAGGGAGGGAGAGAAAAAGGGAAGGAGGGAGGAAGAGAGGGAGGGAGAAAAGGAAAGAGGGAGGGAGAAAGAGAGGGAGGGAGGGGGGAAGGAAAGAAACAGACGGTATGAAAGATGTGCTTAAATCTGGCTTAATCTTTGAAACCCTGAAAAAACAGATAGCAGCTTTGAGTGGAGCTCCTCGACCAGGGAGATGTATTAACCATTCCCTTCACGTCCCACGTCCTGGAAAATAGCTTCAGTACTGGTGGTTCTCGGGTGGGTGGCAAGGGTGGATTTTCCAAATCCCACGGCTCTCAGTCCTGTTGGATGATGGCCGGGGCTGGGTGGACGTGGAGGAAAGGAGGACGTTCCTACCCTAACTTCCAGGATACAGAGGGCCCGGCCCCTCCTCAAAATGCCACCGAAAAAAGCCCCCCGGCCACCAAGTGCCAGTCTACACTCCCGGCTCCCTGATTCACAGAATAAAACTCAGATCGCGGTGGAGACACAGGAAGCCCACCGGTAGGGATGCGACCGCGCACTTCCCACACGATCAGGCTGGGGGGCGCCAATCCGGGTGGGCTGCCTGGCCAGCCCTCCCCGGCCCAGGTGCCTGCCCAGGTCCGCCGACCGATTGCGTCACGGTGCCATTTACATGAAGCACGAGTCGGCGCCGCGCAGCTCCCCGAGCGCCTCTGATATTAATAATCATCAAGGACTCAGCGATTACAAAAAGAGAAAGTGTTAAATGTCAGGAGCCAGGCTGAGATTTGAAAAGGCAACGCGCTGCATCCAAGTCTGCGCTTTAACTTTTTTAATAACGATTTTTTCTGGGCTGGAAGCTCGCACCGAATCCTGGAGGAATTGCTAAATCACATTAAGGTTATATTTTGCAACAGACTGGATGGAGCAATAAAGGAGAGCGCGCGGAAATGGGACTTCACCCATCAATTAGATCTCTATTAGCAGCCAATGCAGGCTTCACCACAGGAAATGTCACGTCCCAGCCTAAGTAGACCCTTTCATTCGCCCCCGCCCCGCGCCTCGCCCCTCCCCCCCCCCCCCCCCAAATCCCCCCCCCCCCCCCCTAAATTCCCCCCCCCCCCCAGCCCCGAAATTAAATAATTCTTCATGCCCTCCGGTTTAAACCAAACGAATCCTTTTGTTTGTTTGTTTGTTGGGGGTGGGGGTGGTTCTGTTTGTTTTATTTGTCACACCACCTGCCTAGCCTCCCAGAGATGTGCGCTCACCCCGGGAACACGCGCACAAAGCGTACAGGTTGCTAGCTCCTCCGCACCTGCGCGGTCTGCCTTCTCCCCCGGACCCTGGGCAGGCGGGAGGGGCAGGGGAACTGGCGGGCTGGGCCCCGGCTGGCGGCCTTTATTAATATTAAAAGCTTCCTAAAGGTCCGGAGCCGGCCCGGTGAAAGGTGATTAACCACACAAAGGCCAGGACTCGAAATGGCCCGGAGGCTCATTATAGATCATCCCAGCCCGAGAAGGCCGGCCGGAAGGGCTAACCTGGGCTGCCAAATTGGGCGTTCAAGTGAGAGAGAGAGAGACAGAGACAGAGACAGAGACAGAGACAGAGACAGAGACAGAGACAGAGACAGAGACAGAGACAGAGAGAGACAGAGAGAGACAGAGAGAGACAGAGAGAGAGGGAGAGAGAGAGAGGGAGAGAGAGAGAGGGAGAGAGAGAGAGACAAAGCTTGAGGGAGAAGGGGAAAAAAAAACTTTCCCAAGTGACCAGACCGCCATACCTGGCCCTGTTGAGGATGTGGGACAGAGCTAGCAATGGGTTCCACTCAGACAGCTAAGTCCTTTTCTGTGCGTGTCTGCACTGACTTTCCCTGGAAAGGGAGCTGATTGTGTGGCGGTGGTTTGGGGGATTGGGGACAGAGAAGAAAAAGTGGAAGAAGAAAAAGATGGGTAAAGTCGGCTTTTGCTACCCCTAGAACGTTTTTTAAAAAAAAATTAAAATGAATTAGGGTAGTCCGAGAACTGGGTAGGAGTTACCCCTTTAGCTTCAATTTGGGAGTGAACCCGAAGCGGGGGAGATCCTGGATCTTAAATTGGGTCTGAGAACTGGTTTGGAGTGATTTTTTTTTTTTTTTTTTGCAAGTGTGTGATGATTTCTCCAGACTCTACCCTGCCTCCTTTCCCACCTCCAGAGCTTTGCCTAAGGCGCGCCCAATTTTCTTGCCCCTGTCAGGCCGGGTGCGGGTCTGAACAAAACCTTCCCTGAGCCTCCGAGCGCCTCGTTTATCATTGGGGTGTATCACTCCAGTGACAGCATTTCTTTTCCCAGGTCCGCGGTGAGCCCAGAAGCACCCCCCCTTTCTCTCTAGTCCTTTCTCCATCCTTCCCTCCACCCTTCTTTTCCTCCCCCTCCTCCTCCACACCCCTGAATTTGTCCATGAGGAGAAAAGGTGCCCCAGCCAGGGAATGAGCAAACAGCAGAAGTCGCCGCGGGGATAAAGGAGGCCCTGTTGTTTGCGAGGGTTCTGCCCGGGCTCCCATTCAGGGGTCGAATTCAAATGGATATTTCCCCAGGAGCCCAGCTGAAGGGGCTCAATGGCTGAAAGGTGCAGAGCTGCCTCGGTGGACATGCTCTGGGGCCGAGCTTCTGATTTTCATAATGCGCTTTTATGTGGCTCCAGACTCCTCCGGTGAGGAGCCCGCAGAGCTGCTGAAAGAGGCTTTGAGAGACCCGGGAGCGAAGCTGCTGAGAGCTGCTCGCCCCCCTGCCGGCGTGAGTGGCACCGTGTGCCCCGGCCGGGGCGCGGCTCCCGCCGCCGCAGCCGCGGCCCTTGCCCAGCCCCGCTCCCCGGCTCGCTCCCGGAGCCTCATTCATATGCATCGGGAGTACAGCCGGCCGCTAGATACCCAACCGCTGGAAAGGCTCTCCCGGCACCCCGTTCTTCTGGGCCTCTCTCCTGGGTGACATTAAGGAGACACCCTGGGTCACAGCTCACATCCACTCCTCCCGGACACCGGAATGGCCTGGGGAAGGGCACGGCCTGAGCAAAGGCCCAGAAGTCATAAGCCACCGTGGGGGAGCTCAGAAAAAAATCAGAGAGGAAAACCTCAGCAGCCACAAGTCCACTTTTTAAAAAATTTTTTTTTGTATTAAAGCTTTTTATTTTTCAAAACATATGATGGGACAATTCTTCAACATTAGTCCTTGCAAAACCTTGTGTTCCAATTCTCACCCCCTTCCTCCACGCCCTCCTCTAGATGGCAAATAGTCCAAAATATATTAAATGTGGTAGAAATATGTTAAATCCAATATATGTATACATGTTTATACAATTATCATGCTGCATAAGAGAAATCAAACTAGTAAAGAGAGACAGAGACAGAGACAAAGACAGAGACACAGAGAGAGAGACACAGAGAGAGAGAAACAAAATAAAATGCAAGCAAATAACAAAAAAAGTGAAAATGATGTTATGAACCACATTCAGTTCCCAGAGTCCTCTCTGTCTGGGTGTAGATGACTCTCTTCATCAATTCATCAAGTCCCAAGTCGACTTTTAAGGAACCATAGGAGCATTGCATGCCGGAACTGGAAAGAGTTACTCAAACCCACAGATTTGAGCTGGGGAGAACTTTAGAGATCTTGTCGTCCAACTCATCAAGAAGCCTTTATCAAGGGCCTACTATGTGTCAGATCTCGTGCTAAGCACTGACATATATAGTGCATTAACTGGATTTTACAGGTGAGAAAAATGAAAAACAGGAGGAAATCTAGCTTAAGATTTCCCAGTGGCAAAGTCAGATCTAAAAACCAGGTGTCCTGACAACCATTCTAATGGACCTTAAGGAATCACAGACTCTTCGGCTTAGAAAGGTCCCTAAAGGTAATCTAATCCAAGTTGTTATAATTCATTTGAAATAAGGAGTCCATCAATTTTAATTCCATATGACTGCATGCACTATAACAGGAACATGAAGACAAGGATAGTGAGCAGTTCACTCACCTCCCTGAGATTCAACATGAAAAGAGCACCATGGTGCTAGTCTAAGGAGAAAACAAAAATATTATAATACTGGGAGAGAGCCAGTAGATGGTGTTCTCAGATTCTGTGCTTACTTTCTAGGTCAGGTTAAAATCTATATAAAAAGTTCTACAACAGTGAAGACTTTGTGTTCACTGTATCCAAGATTGTAAAGCAAACCAATAATTTGATTTAAAAAAATTGACCCATTTGATAAAAATCAGTAAAGTTCATAAATATATCTATATTTGGAAAATCTACATTTAAAATCCCCTCCAAAAAAAACTTATCTTTTTGCCTCTGAGTTGAGAGTTTTGATGTCTTATTTATTTTAATAAGTACCAACAACATTAGTCTGAATAGAGACTACTCTCCAATAAGCTACCTCTCTAACATGAAATTCTTTTTTAAAAAAGATAAAAATGATAGTTATAGAGTGTATACTGAAAAAACAAAACTGATCATAGACTTCACATAAAACTAGACTGAACTATATGGTTTATAGCAGAATCTAACCTAATATACTAAGTCAAATCATGAATGCTTTTTCTCTCATTTATACACCAATGCATGGTATACCTTTGGTTTGAGAGGTTAAGCAACCTCTCAAACCACGTGGTCCAGGAAGGAAATCAAAAGATGGAGTAGAAGGTTAGTGATTTGTATAGTTAAGTACTGACTCTTCATCTCAAGACTAAGTTTACAAAAGATGTTCCATGATGTATCTGTATCCCTCTAAAATTCACTTATACACACACTATGACTATAATTGTCTCCCCCCCCCTTATTTTTTGTATACAGTGACTCATTAAGGCTACTATCCAGATGTTATCTAAAGGAAGAACATTCCTTCTTGTCATATTGGTTCACTTGATAGAACTTAGCCAAAAGAAGTAAAAATAATTTTAACTAGAAGATACTTTGGGTAATTCAACAACTTGAACTGCAACTTGCAAAGCAAATTTAATTTAAGCAACACTTATTGAACACTCAGAGTATCCAAGATCCTATCTTAGTTGCAGGGGAGACAAAGACATCATGGGCTTTTCTATGGATGAAAGTAAATGTTGCAGTCAATTTAAAGCTTCAGAATTCTCCCAAGGACAGAAACTGCAAGAATCTTTTCGGCATACATCCCCTGGGGCAAACTCTAGCTTGGGGTGCAAGTGACTTCCTTCCCAATTACAGGTACTTAGAAGGGCTGGGTTGTTGTTTGACCAAGAACACCAGCATTGAGCAACTGACAGTGGCCCCAAGTGTCCAAAGGAAATACATACAGCAAGGTCAGTCAAGAATGCAGAGTCACAATGGATTTTTATTTATCTGCCCAAAGGCCCTTAGGGCTTAATCTAAGGCTGAGAAATGCTTTGACCTAGAAAGTAAGCACAAAATCTGAGAACACCAACTATTGGCTCTCTCCCAGTATTATAATATTTTTGTTTTCTCCTTAGACTAGCATCATGGTGCTTGTTTATGAATCCACTAATGTTGCCAGCCTTGCAAGTCTATTGGAATGGTCCCAAATTACAACCAAAATGTGCTCTTTTTCATCATTTGTTGCAAAGCAATGAAGGACTACTCCATCTGAAATTAGAAGACAGCAGCTGCTCATAAATACCTTCATTAAATAAACATAGGGATACCTGCTGATAAAAACCATTTTGGGGTTTGGATAAGAATGAGTCTTTAAGAACAAACCCATATGTTATCCCCCTATAAATTCAACAACTTTTCTAAATCCATATTAAATATGTATAAAAGTTGAAAAATGTTGAAAAGTAAATATATCCCAAATTTATTTTCTAAATTGTTGCTTTTATCAAAGTTTTTTTTTTTTTTAAATCAGGTTTATAGTGTTCTAGGACATACCCAAAGTTATCTATGTAATTATCATACATACTCATTCCCCTATGCATTTCTCTAAATTGTGTCCATAATTTATATATCTTCAAATTAAATACTCAGTGGAAAGATTTGTGGTTGGGATAAGCAAGCTGCAGCAAGTTTCCCATGATAACTTGACCAAGACTAGCCAAATGCAAGATATTATTCAGAATAATATGCCTGGAAAAAGAGATCAGTCATCTTTCTTTAAAGGCCAATATAGTAATTTCCTGTGCTACACACTGAAACCCCCAAATACTGAAAAGCCAAGGGAAAGTTTCAGCATGTAGAGTAGAGTTTTTACTGTAGATTTGTAAGAAAACATGAATAAGGTGTGGAAGATCTGCCATCTACATAGATCTAGGGCATATCAATGAAATCGCATATCCATCAATATCTTATCTAATTAAAGATGGGATGTAAATATCTTCTAAGTTACTCTCTTTGTGTTACATAGGCTTGAACTATGAGTAAATCCTAAAAGCTAAGATTTCAAGTTTTTCATAGGAACCATAAAACTGCACCACTTTCTGATGCTGACATATGACTCCTCCCTCTTCCATCAATAATTCCAAAGGAGATATGGTTAAAAAAAAATCAATGAACATCTTAATGGTATGATTAAAATAAAGGTTACAACTGTTAGCTTGCACATTGACATATTTCTTAAAAGGTTCATTAAAAAACATAATTAATAATTAACTGTAAGCTATAATTCCATGAAATTTCATGTACTTCAAATATTATAATGCCAGTATAGGAATGTTTGGGGTTTGTGGATTGCAGCATTTGGGACTAGAAGGCATTGTAGTCAACTAGATCTACAAAGTAAACAAAAAAGCAGATTATGGCCATATGATCATTATTGGCTAGGAAAGCTGAGCCCCCAAAACATATCTCTTTCTTTCAATAATAGGCTTTTTCCCCTCAAAGAAAAGTATATTTGGTAAAGGGAGATGCCTGAATTGTCAGAACACTTGACTCAAATTTCCTAAGCATTTTGTGCAGAGACCAAATCTTCCATTTTTGTCTTAGATAAGTTTTCATTGCCTTGATTTTTTTTTCAGAAGAAAACATGTATTGAAAGCCACATAGGCAAAGTCAGATGAATAAGTGATTGAATAAATAATTCAAGTGCAAAATGCTTCTGTTTAGGAAATCTCAAATTGAGATTGGTCACTAGCTCAGACTGAAAGGGACTATCCCCATGCCTCTCCCAATGAAGACATTGCCTCATGCACCAGTCGTGAAAGCAGTTTAGAGGAGCCCAGATTAAATGACTTTTTTGTTTGTTTCATGGACATGGGAATTGAGATCTGAGAAATCTATCGGTGGCTTGCCAGACAATAACAGAGTAGAAGGTGGATAGGAGGAGTTGATACCTTTTTTAAAAAGCTCAAACATTAACACTATACAGTCTTGTGTTGGGCACTAGAACGCCTACATTGTCAGTGCTTAATTGTATTAATGATGCCAGTTATTGCAACTTTGAGTCATATAAATGCTGATGTTTTGGATATTCTTATATAGAAGGAGAACTTTATAAACTTCACCAAGAACTGTACCACAAATCGGTGGTTTAACAAATTAAGTCACATTGTCTCAGATCGTTGGAGTCAGAAAAGATGTGATCAATTTTTAAAGAGTGACACTTTAGTCCTCAGAGAGAAAATAGGATATTAAAATCAAAACTCTTAGCCAAATGTTTTATTCCATGTGCATAGTGCACAGGAAGTTCCAGATGAACTATTCAAAGAGATGTGTTACAGAATTATGTTCCTAAAGAAGTTGTAAATAAACCGAATTTATATCAATCAAATCTTATGTTCCCATTTACTTACATTGCAGTTTCTCAGTTCTTCTCTAGCTTATCTTAAATTGAAGGAATATATAAACATTAGAGCTTCAAGCTTCTCTATCCTTCCCAGACCTTCAATCAATATATCCTTGTCAAGAAATTTGTAAACATGGGGCAGCTAGATGGTGCAGTGAATGGAGCACCAGCCCTGAAGTCAGGAGAACCTGAGTTCAAATCTGATCTCAGACACTTAACATTCCCTAGCTGTGTGACCCTGGGCAAGTCACTTAACCTCAATTGTCTCAGCAAAAAGCAAAAAAGAAAGAAAGAAAGAAATTTGTAAACAAACACTTGAACTAAGAGAGTTGATTGCAAAAGAATTTTGGGGTAATATTAGTAATTTTTAAAAAACATTTTATCACATGTAAATCTAAGTTTTAATACTTCCAATGTTTTGAAAGCAGATTGCCTGGATGATGCTTGGGAAAAAAGAGAAAGACTTGACCTGAGATTTCACTGGTATAGGGAATTCCCTGAAGAGGAAATTCCTTCTGCTAAAGAAGATCTGCCCTTTCCTTTATGCATATTTTACATTTATAATTTTATATTAATTTATTGTACTAATTACATTAATTTCTAATTTTAGAGTTGCCTAACACTGGGAGGTGAAGCAATTTGCTCAGGACTATACAGGCAATGGAAGAGTGTATTATCTAGATTTTTAATATATCTATTAAAATATTTTAACCTTAAAAAAAATGCTCTTTCCTCCTTCCCCCATACTTGGAATTTTTTTAAGTCAAGTGGAATTTCAAGCTTATTTTGTTTAAAAACAGCTAAAGTAAGTATAACATCAAATATACCTTCATTTGTGAAAAAATGTTCTCTTCTTTTACTTGCAATAAGCTTAGGGTAGTTAGGGCTATTCTTGTGGCCTATCATTTAAAGGCTTTAAAATTCTCACAAGAATTCATTTTCACAACCAGGAGATAAGTACCAAATACAGTGGGTCCATTTAAGATGCTGAGAACAGAGAAGTGATGTGAATTTCCTTAAGTCACCCAACAAGGCAGAAAAGAGAGAAATTAAATTATGTCTGTACGACAGTCTCTTGTGCTAGCTACAAGGCCATCGACCTGAAAATCTTTATGTATTATACTCTGAATTTGAAGAACCTCTTCCATAATGAGTTCTTTTCTCTTGCCTTATCATGAATAATGATCACTTACAGTTGATAGAGTTGTGAAGTTTACAAAATATGCTACAAAAATAATTCCACATAATATATAATTATATTTAATAAATATGGTAGCACATTATATAATATACATTATGGCTATATACAATATTTTAAAGCAATTGCATTTTTAAAAGTTTCCACTGGGAGTTCAATTTTGAAAGTTAAATGTTTTTATCTAATGAAGATACCATTTGATAAATGAACAACAAAAAGATTAGTGTTTGAGGAGAATGGAAGGGCAGAGAAAATATCAGTTAATTATGCTTTTCTCTCTGCATAGAATTTTTCTTCATACTCATTTTTCTGAATTGCAGAAATAAATTAAAATAGTGATATCGTTTAAGTGATTATTCAATTAGTTCAAATAGCAAAAATAAAATTATTAATAAAAAGTCATTGCTCCTGTTTGATAAAGAGGCATTCAGGAGGATATGCATTATGTTACAATGTCTAGCCAGTAGTTAGCAAAGTGTTAATTATAAAGAAGGTGAGGAACAGAGACTTTTTTCTTTCTCTTTTGTCCCCTTCTTCCTTTTGAGTCTTGGAGTGTGCATGTGCAAAGAAATCCACAAATTATTTTGACTTAATGAACAGTGTTTAAATAACTAGCCACAGCTATGTAGTTCATTCAAAACTAATAAAAGTACTAAATTAATAACAGTAAATAACTCTCTAATTCCCAGTGTATCATACTGCCTTCCTTCCATGAGTACATGATAATTTTTACACTTTCTGTGTTTAGTAAACAAGGTAGCTTACTGAGTAGGGAAAAGAGATGCTGCCCATGGAATGGATAGAGGCAAACTGCAAGTAGTCTTCATCCACCCAGAGAGTGTCACATTTGGAATGGCTCTTAGAGATCATCTGGGATGGAAACATGAATTTATTTGATTTGAGGCACAACAACCAGGCTTGTATGTGTTCACAGAAGCTCATATACACATGCCAAGAACTTCAATTAATTCACACAATTTATGAGTAGCAAAGTAGGTTCCTTTATAAGGACAAGTGGTACTTCAAGAATTTTTCAAATATCCAGAAAAAGCTGAAGTTGACAAAATCTTCATGTTGCTATTTTTGGGGGGTCAAGATGATACAAGAGAAAGTGCTAAATTAAGCCTCAAAAAGAGTCAAAGAGACTATCCAGTTCCATTTCTGCTAGAATTTGCAATATTTGCTTTAACTATGAAACCATTTTTTTAAATTCACAGACTGCTTGCTTTTAGTTAACATTTCAAGCTGTCTTTGGGCTTAAGAGATAGCCATCTTTTAGGAGTTCCTTTCTACTTTTTAAGGGTTTCCTTTCATTCACCTTATACAAAAGGCCATTTGTCAAGTTCAAGAATAAGAAGGACATAGTGCCAGTGGGTTTCTTTTAACAACAAAATCAGCTTCAATCACAAGCACATGGGTTTAAAGTAAATCCTAAGCATCCATCAGAGACAGGGGAAGCTCAGTACTGGAATATGGGTTATAGCTAATGGATTTGTAGGGAATGTTGTAGCTCTGAGACACCTGGAACTGCTTTTCTTATGTGTTGAAGAAAGAGACAGAAAGACAGAGACAGAGACAAAGACAAGAGACAGAGGGAGAGACACACAGAGAGAGACAGAGACAGAAAGAAAAGAAAGAATGAATGAAAGAAAAAGAAAAGAAATGAAGGAAGAAAGAAAGAGAAAGA
>JAJPUD010000342.1:270848-273348 GCA_023553655.1 Myrmecobius fasciatus | reverse complement strand
TCTTTCTTTTTTCTTCCTTTCTTCCTTCCTTCCTTCTTTCCTTCCTTCCTTCTTTTCTTTCTTTCCTTTCCTTTCTTTTCTTTTTTCCTTTTTTCCTTTCTTTCTCCCAGCACTGAGTCTAGCACATAGTAGGCACTTAATACTTGTTCACTGATTACTTAGTATCCTTAAGTATGCAGTTACTGTTTTAACAATAAGAACTAACATTTATATAGTATTTAATATGTTCCAGGCAAAGCACAGAGTGCTTTACAATTATTATCTCATTTGATCCTCACAACAACTCTGGGAACTAGATGTTATTAATGACCTTATTTTGCAGATAAGGAAACTGAGATAAAAGGAGTTAAGTGACTTGCTCAGTATCACACAACTAGATACAACTAGTGTCTGCTGTCAAGTTGACTTGTCTTCTTGACTCTGGACCCAACACAACCCCCTCGATGCCATTCAGGAGACAAAACTAAATAGTCTCTTGGCAGAGTGTCTGCCCCTATATTTGGTCCAAGTCCAGGGGTCTGCAGTTTGGGTTTGCTTAGATTATTGTTAATTTGAGATCACATGGTTTGGTTGATTATGATTCACCCTAAAGAAACTTCTTTCCTTTCACTCTCAGGGTTGCCACCATGAGAATCTCTGCTTCTAACAAACACTGGACAGAAAACTCTTTGAAATAAAATGGTGTCTTCTTTTGATGGCTACTTGGGTAACTCTCATTTAAACTACAGAGAGAAGATGGCCTATTTGTCTACATTCCCCCCACTCTAGGCTCCAAAGGAACTAGAGTCTTGAACTAGAGTCTTGCAGCTTCTCTTGGGCTGGAGAGCAGACTTGCTGCCTTTGGATAATACGTATGCCCAACCTGTAAGATTCTTCACGTTGCCTCTTTTCTTGAGCTATGTGAGAAGGTATAGACCCAAGGTTCAACATAGCAAGTCTAGCTCCTTGGAGGGTGATGTGAAGAAACCAATGGTGGGCCATGAAGAAACATCTTCACTTAGAAAATATTCCGAGTATATGGCTTATGGCAGACTGAGACCAACAGGTTTAGTGGTCATAGATAATAAAATTTGGAGATGGAAGATGTCTTAGAGAAATTTTATTTTACAAACAAGGAAAGAAGTGAAATTATATATACATATATATATAATATTATAGTATATATATATATTATATATCATATTATATTTCCAATCACCCAGGGAATAAACAACAAAGCCCAGAAACTAGCCCAATCAATGCTCCAGACTTCAAACCCTGTTGAACTACAGGGAAACTTCCAGTCTTGGAGAGAGGAAGTCTATTTTAAATTATCCAACACTATGTTGAAGAACTAGATCTTTAGCCCTGTTCTGAAAATGTAAGCTATTCAAGTCTGTCTTAGGACCTTGGAGAGAGGAAGAGTTGGTTCCTTCATATTTCTTTTTTAACTTTTCTCTGCAGTATTAGTGCCCCAGAGTGTCTCTATGATAGCATATTTGCTGATTTTGGAGGTAGTGCAGGAGAAATCTACTGAACCTAGTGAGGGATAAGCAAAGGTTGACCTCATCAGGGACTAGAGTGGGTTGTCTAGGTGCCCAAAGCCGATCTTTCTATTGCACCCTAAGAGCAAGAATCTTGGCAGCTTGGAGGCTAAAAAGCAAAGACTAAACTTTTTAAAGTTTTAAAGGAAAAATTTCCCTCCCCCTTTGTTTCCCTGACTTCTTCCTCCCAAAGAAAACTGGGAGATGAGATTAGAGCACAGAAGTTGAGAGTGATGATAGTTATAAAATTCATAGGTGTTGATATTACTATCACATTAAATATATAGATATTGATATTTATGTAGATGAAATAGGAGTAGGAGTTGGAGTAGTGTTTATATAGTACTTACTATATGCCAGACACTGTACTAAGCTTTTTACAAAAATATTATCTCATTTTATCCTTTCAGCAACTCTGGGAGACAGGTACTATTATTATCTCAATTTTATAGTTGAAGAAACTGAGGCAAATAGTGTCTAACTTCAGATATTGATATGGATTGTTGTACAGTTGCATTTGACTTTCTATGACTCAATTTGGGGTTTCCTTGACAAAGATAATGGCCTGGTTTGCCATTTTCTTCTCCAGTTCAGTTTAGATGATGAACTGAAGCAAACAGGCTTAAGTGACTTGCCCAAAGTCACACAGCTAGTAAGTGTCTGAGGCCAAATTTGAATTCAGAAAGATTAATCTTCTTGACTCCAGAGCTGGAAATCTATTCACTGTATCATCTATCTACTCAAGAGGAGATATAGAAATATATGCAGGTATGGTTATATATTAATAGGTATCAGTATTAAAAAGTATGATATTGATATAGTTATATTTCTAGATACAAATATAAAGCTATAAACAGGTATGAAAATTGATAGTGGCTATACATACAAATATAGACACAGGTATGGCTTTGGCTAAACATACAAATATAGACACAGGTATGGCTGTGGCTATACATGCAAATATAGACACAGGTATG
>JAJPUD010000342.1:267391-270293 GCA_023553655.1 Myrmecobius fasciatus | reverse complement strand
GAGAGAGAGAGAGAGAGAGAGAGAGAGAGAGAGAGAAAACGTGCACGCTTTTTCACAAGAGGAGAAAGTCACCAAGGAAAGTGCACAACTGAAACTAGACTTCTCGGGAAGTAAAAAATAATTGTGCCCAAGTTTCACTTCTCTTGGGGTGGCTTCAGAGACAAGCTAAGGATTTCGGCTAGATGGGGGTCAGCTAGGGAGAAAGTAGGAATTTGCTTATTCTCCAGGAGCTTCGAAAAATGTAACTTGGATCAATATAGCAAAAGGGGGGGGGGAGGGTTCGTTGGTTCAGAAGGTCAAGCAGATGTAGACACAGCATGGGAGTTATTTGTGTCAAGTCGGGTTATTGTAAACCCAATCCAGCAAATTGAGGCTCAGCTCATGGGGGCAGCCAGTGGGCCAGCACAGTGGGGTCAGGGTGGTAGTCGGTCTGTCCATCTCCGCCGAGACGGTAATTGCCCCAGGTCTGACATGATGTCGGGGGCTCCCTGCCGCTCCATCCATCTCCATCCAGTTAGCCGTTTTGCTCCCTACATGACTGGGGTTGAAGCTAAGCTCCAGATCCTTCACTCTGAATAATAGGGATAATTGTATCTCCTCCTGGCACCGCCATTAATTGCTTTTAATATTTCTCAGTCCCTGCCTCTGTGTCTGTCTTTCAATGGAACTGGGGGCAGGGGTTTGAAAAGAGTGGGGAGGTCCAATACCAAGACCTCTTGTGTCTTGAACACACAGCCGGCAAGGAATAGAACAGGGTTGAGGGCATAAGGCAAACCAGAACAGATAAGACACCCCACACAAGCTTTTGAAGCCACCCCCCCCTTTTCCATTTCTGCTTGCCTTTTGACTAGCCCTCACCCAGCCACAAAATGAGTTTCCTTCTCCGGGTTGGGTTGATTCCAGCTCTATCTACCATCAGCAAAGCTGGCCCATGAAAGCTTTGTCCTTCCCCTGTTGCTTCCCGGCTTCCCTGGCTTTCTCCTCAGCTCACTAATGTTTCTTTTTTACTTCGGGGTCTCATCTCCTTTTAGTCCTTTGCTAGCTCTTTCATTTTCCACAAGTCCTGGTTATGGGGAGCTGGGGGGGGGGTGAGGTCTTCTTTCTCTCACTGACAATTTAATAGTCCAAAGTAATCATCTGCGTGACATTGGCCATCCATCTTCTCCTGGGGGGAACAAAGCCGGGAGCTGCCTGACTCCAGGCCTCTCAAAAAAAAAAAAAAAAAAAAGCCAACTCGCCTTTCTATTTTGAGAAGCCTTCCCCACAATAGCATCCTTATGAACCATAATGGTGATGTTTATGAATCCTGCGATACCAAGTGTATGAAGACAATTTTATGCCTAATTAGAAGATGATGTAACCGGCCAGGAGACAAAGGCGACCTCTCTCTCCCCACCACAACCCCCTGCTCCCCATCTTTCCTGGGGCGGGCCAACTTGTGCTCGGGAAAGAGAGTCGTCCTGCGCCCTTACGTCCACTATTTTTATAACATGCCCTCTCACCCCTTGCAGTCGTATGTGAGCCTAAGGGCAGCCAGTCCCTTAGCTCGACAGAATGGGGTGAGGAGGGAGGTGACGAACAGGGGAGGCAGGCGTCGTGAAGAAGCTGTTTAAAGAGATCTGGAAACTTTACAGTAAGGGAGAAAAAGCACTGTTCCTCTTCTTTCCCCCCCGCCTCCCCATCCAAGGGGACTTCACCTCTGGGAAGACTCCAATAAATACAATCCCGGCGCCACTCGATTACGGGATAATTTTTAATATATATGCAATAAATGTTCACTTTGTTAGATTGAATGACAGACAATAATATCGGCAAATCTTCATATCCATCCATTACCGGCAAATGAGCAGCACAAAGGACAGATTTGCTTTTGATTAATTTATTTGCAGACTCGGGTTGATAAAGCAATAACTATTTGGTTAAACTTGACATTTGGTCTTCAGGGGGTTATCCGACAAATCCCTGTAGTTCGGGGGAGATAATAAAGCCGTTTAAGGGGGATTAATTATTAATTGGCTGCAATTAATTTCCCCCCTTTTCCTCGGCCACTGCACACAATGCGTATGGTTTACCTGCAAACAAAAGGCAGAAGTTTGTTTTTCTATACAGTTCGCCCTCCCCATCTCCCCCCCTCCCCTTTTCATTTTGCTAAAAAGTGTCAGGGAAACTTTCTAAGTGGAACCTGACTGGAGAACCTGCCCCTCACCGTACCCCCTGGCAGATAGATAAGTGCCAGATCTCAGCCTGCACAAATCCTAGTGAAGAGCTTTTAACTCTGATGCGCCGGGATCAGGTTTAGATGCGGATTAACAGGAGGAAAGAAGCATTTTATGAAACCAGACCGCGTATTGTGAGGAGCTATGTTTAGATTTCCCGTCCCTTCCTTCTCTGGTATTCTGCCACTCTGTTTTTCGGGGTACATCCCCTCCTCCCTCTCACCTTGGGGCCACTGGCAGGTTTGGCTAAAGATGTATCAGTGATGTGGATCCCTGGCCTGGTCACTTCAGGCAAGGGAGCAGGATATATTTCTTTAGTTAAAGAGAATATTTTTCTTATCTTAGCCTAGATCCCTTTCTTTATATCTTCATTAAGCATGCTCCTAGTTAAAGCTCTGGACAAAATGTGAAATCCTTTGTGCTAGCTTGGTGAAGGTGGCCCGGGAGCGCGCAGGAACCCTTTGGGGGCAAAGACACCTCAGCCAAAGACAAAACTCTCGGTTCAACTTTAGTGATGAATTACAGCTGGGGAAGTATTCAAAGCCACAAAGTTTCCTTAGAACTCTGTCTCCCTTCTCTGGGCCTTTCCTTAGCTCTGATGAATGAGCTCTGCAGATGGATGGCTCAGAGTGTGCTGCATCTTCATCAAACTGGGCAACCCCTCCTTTTGCTAATAATCTGTCACA